>JAQIXG010002036.1:0-19046 GCA_034700105.1 Oconnorella tubifera | reverse complement strand
ATTGCCGTTGATTGGGGGGGGGGGGAGTATCTAAAAAAATTATGAAAGTTGTATACAAGCTTAGATCTGTTAATATTTGTTGGTACAAATGACTGATATGTTGTAAAACATGTACCAAAATATTAGTAGAATTGTAGCGATATTGATGATGACAATTGATTGAGAGATTGGTTGTAAAACATGATGTCGTCGTTGAATGAAGGGTCTAGTGTCTCTCTAACATGCAGCTAGCGACAGCTCTTAACTCAACAACTATCAGCCAATCAGCTGTCAAGTGTATTGTACACATAGTAAAACAGACGGAGTGACAGACAATGGGACAGGAAGAGGGGCAAACTGGCATGTATACAAAAGGAATACGGGGAGAGACATGTAGACAGACAATTGAACATAGATAGAGAGACTAACGATGCTCCGAGCGCGAAGGCAACCAGGGTGCCGGAGGAGGGAAGGGGGGATAATTCTTATTTTTGTCCTTCAGATGCATAGGAACAATGATATAGCGTCTCCTAAACTGAAAAATATGTAGCGCCTGCTTTAAATCTTTAATATCAATATATATATTTAGCAAATATTTTTCTCTAATTAATCGATTATTTTAACAGTTTAAACTCTTAAAATTTAATAAATGTTCTTTTTATTTTTCATACTATATGGTTGGGGGGAATGACTTGATAGCTGTTGCCCCCCTCCCCACTATTCCAAAGAATAGTGGGAGTGGGGGCGGTGCAATGACCATCTTTCGTATCACTTAGTTGCTGTTCCAGTAAAATATTTAGCTGCTGCTAAAGTCAATAATCATTTTATTTTACTTTCTGACTATTCATTATTTATATAAATTCTGCATTTTTATATTATTTATTGCAATATGTATGTGAAGCATTTGTTTGTGCGCCCCCTTCTCTTCACTTTTAAAACCTTTAAAAAAGTCTTAATTCTCTTTACTTAAAGATTTAACTATATTTTTGTATAAAAATCTTAGGTATTATATCAGACTAGCTATAAAACATAGAATTTTATTCCATTTTTACTTAGTAACATTTATTTGTTACATCAGCTTTAACCGTAATGAAATCAACAGCCAAGTCATTCAGTATTTATACCATTTCTATCAATAAATGTCATTTGTATACATGAAACATTTAAGGAAAGTTCCTTTAGGTTAAAAATTTAGATAATATTCAACCTAGTGGCATCCAGTGGGCCCACTTCCCCCTGATAAAATGGCATTACGCTGTCCTTCAGTACCTCTCCTTGTAAAATATTTTTATACCCATTTTTATAAACTATTGGCACATCTACAAATCTTGTTGCAATACCCTCATTATACAGCCAAGGTTTCTGATTATCAGGCCTGTTCAATAGTGGTTTCTGTAGCGGTGCTTCATAAGGCTCAATTCCACTCCAACTAGACTCTATGGAATTCCCCACCAAAGGGTATTTCTCACTCCATAAACTGTATCTCTTATCTGGAATCTGGAAAATCCGTGGTTGTCCATCCCAGACATCTGATGCTATCAGACCATAAGGTAATGCCTCTCTCTTACCCCAAACTCTTATCGAATCTGAATCCCAGGCTCTGCGATCCACTCCTGGATCCTCTAGCCTCTTTCCCCAGACTCTAATGGTGTCAGAATCCCAGGTTTTTTTATCTCTGGATCTTTTGCCCCAGACCCTAATCGAATCAGAATCCCATCCTCTTTGATTTCTCATCGGAGTCGAGCGCTTTCCCCAAACACGGATAGCATCCGTATCCCAAACTCTTTTATCTTTCTCATCATCTTTGTCATCATCTTCATCATCATCGCGGAAACTTCTTTTTACACGTAAATGATGAGATTCAGTCAGTTTTTTAAAAGGAATTCCGCTATTTGCAGATCTGTCATCATTTATTGAATTATCATTACCCTCTTTATCTGAGGTTTCTTTTTTTATGTAATGAGGAAACTCTCCCATATTGGCAACTCCATACGTTTCTTTTATTGTCTGACTATGCTGAGGCCATGTTGATGGAACTTTACCCGTCTTATATAGCACAGTTTTATTTCTGTTTAGCTTTTCTAAAGCTTCCGCGTCATCATCATCATTATCATTATTGTTATCATTTTCAATTTCATCATTTCTTTTCTTACCCCAAATCCTCCCCGTGTCATCATTCCGCTCCCTCTTATCTTCATCTATTTCCGGCGCGTCTGAAAGCTCCGCCTCTCTACGAAACCTCTCATTATTCAGCCAGTTGTCCACGCCTCTTTTGCCCCAAACACGTGCCGAATCCACGTCCCAAGACCTTTTCCTATCCATCAAACTTCTCTTCCCCCAAACTCTCGCATTATCGTCCCCCCATCCGCGTTTACCCCAATTGATCCTCTTACCCCAAATTCTGACGTTGTCATCCCCCCATTCACGCTTTGCTATACCCCCCTTGCCTGACTTGTCAATTTCATTTTGCTGTCCCAAACTTTGAATTTTATTCTCACTCCAATCGACCTTTGTACTCTCTCTGAATCTTGACAAATCTGTTTTGGGATGTTCATTGTGGTTATTATCTGGGTTTGGATTGAGGCCATGATTCAGGGCATTCACTGGGGTGTCAGAATTCGTGAGGAGCAGTTTTGTGAGGTGTATGGAATTGGTTGATGTAACGTTTTCGATGACGAGGTAGACTTGTAAGAGGATGGAAATGTAAAGTATCGATGACATCATCAAAGAAATTTCCTTGTTTGAAAATAAAGTTTTATGAAAGTTTTTTGTATTCACAAATTCTTAGAAATTAATCAAAATCTGTTGGAATAGAAAACACAACGAAATCTGAAATAAGAAAACTTACAGACACAGTAAAATACTGTGTTAAAATATAGGTCTATCTTCTTTTAATTACCATTGTGCAATTTATTAATAGTTAAAATCTTTTTCGTAAGAATTACATTTACAATAGTATTAAAATTTAACTTGACGGCTCTACACATAATATAGGATCTCGGCTACTACTGTTACTATAATAGTTTAATGGACAATACAATATAACATATAATAGACCTACATTTTATTATATAACAGTGTCAGTTTGTTATTTTTGCCTATATTTGTAAAAATTTCAATCAGTTTCGCAATAATTATTGGATAGAAATTGTTATGCTGACCGTGTTATCCTACAATCGATCTCAACTGTAGACTTTATTAAGTATAGATCTATAGTAAGATTTAAGACTTGTAAAGTAATTATCTAAGGTGCAATTAAACTTATATTCTAAGTTCTAATATCAAACAGAGGCAAGAATATTTAATGAAATCGACATTTTAGCTTGATATTAGTATATTATAATAATCTTGTATTAAGTAACACTGTGTTCGCACTCTTACAGTTATAAATTAACGTAAAAGTTGAACCAATATGTAACTTTTTCACTAAAATTCCACGAATCAGTGTACATATAATTTTCAACTAAAAGCTGTCGCATTGTTTTCTGATGACTTTATTACAGCGACTGTTGATATCTTAGCTCCTGTAGTTTTATATGCTCTTTATAGCGACAGATAATCCTTGCAGCTTGCGTGAACAGTTAGGTAGCCATTTGTCCCATCTTTATCACCCAGATATTCTATTAGATTTATTTTATGGTACTCCGACAAAAACGGCACCGAATACATTCACCCGAAGAAGCCTAACGGATTATTTATTTAATAACCATGTTCCTAATCATGCCATAAACTTAACCCTAACTCCAGTTCAAACCCTAGTCCGCATCATAAATCCAAACCTATAGATAAACATTACAAGCTCTCTTTTTGGTCTATTCTTCAATTTGAGTATATTTCAAATGATAATTCAAATTTGAATTATCAATAAAACCTCTTAAAGCTATTATTATACAGTAATGTACTGTATACGTACTGTACTGTACATAATTACACTGTACAGTAAGTCGCATTTGAATTGTAAGCCTACTAATATATGACACATCGGTATTGTTCGTCACTCCTTGACGAAATTTACAAAGAAATTATAAACATTGTAAAATCTCACTCTCTTCCAAAATTATATTTTATATTTTCTTTCACCACTGTCTCTCTGCTTGTACCTCTGCCCTTATGTCTGTGTGTATGTACTTCCTTCAGGATCGTTTAAACAGCTTGGGGTGTTTTTGCTCGGTTCAATCTCATAATCAAGCTGTACCAAATTACCAATATTCCTTAGAAGAAATTTTCTCAAAGTTTATTGCTCGGTAAACTTTGACATCCCCCCTCCCCCCTTCCCCTAAGTATACATTATAGGGGGAGGGGGGGAGGAGGATGTGCGAAATTTCGTAGTTTCAATCCCCCGTCCATCGTCCCCCAGCATTTTGTATTTTTTCTTAGCTTTGTATTTTAAAACTTCAGAAATATCCAATACTCTACATTTAAAAAATACAAACTATATTATAAGAAAAAGATCTAATTTACAAAAATTTACATTATTTCACGGATTTAGATCCCTTCCGTTTGTGTGCCGCCATGTTTCCCTCGTACGCCCAATACCTGAACAATAATAGTTTCACGTCCGCAGCAGACCACGTGACTTCTTTGGAATCATTAAACGACAAACTTTGAACGAGCGTCTTATTACAGTTTCTAAGTATAATGTTTTCCTGTAAGACAGCTTTTAAACTGAATAAAGTATCACCGCCCGCTGATATGTATATACTTAATGAAACATTTAAACATACATCTAATGGATTCTCTAAGTACTCTATGCTGTTAATTATAGCTTTACTCAACGTCTTAATTTCATCAGCTTTTAGTTTTTTTACTCTTTTATATCAATCAAGTGCTAGATCATTAGAGAACGAATAGCAGTTTTTAATAACGAAAAAGTGCAATAGATACCCGCATAATCTATGACATGATGATATTAATATCCTGATAGAATATGTTTAAGAGATTTTAATGTAAAATTAAAGTAACAAGTCAAATAATAATATTAATTATTTGTTTAAAGAGATTAAACAAATTGATTATCATACGATATATTTATTTTGTTAATGTTATGCTTCAAAACTGATGTAGAGTACTAATCGTGTAAAGTTTTTGTACAAAATTGAATGAAAGTTAAGAGTTAAAAGTATGTGTCTTTCAAACACTATCTGTTCTTTCAACGTTGAACATTATTTGATGATGCATAGTTAGAAAAAGTTATATCAGATAAAAATATTGAAAGTTTACTGATATTGTATAGAACAAATGAAAGGGGGCAAGGGGTTAACGTAAAATTATGATGATCTTTCTCGCTTACTTGACACATTTTTTTCAACTGCACCCGAAAAAGGTCGTCAGATTTTCAGTAATTAGTATCCTTCACCCCCACCCCTTAAAGTCTCAACCAAGTTCTTTATTACTATTATTTTTAATATTTATATTTAATATAATAGTACTTTTTTATTGAATAAGTATAAATTACTTTTAACTTTTTTACTTAAGTGCAAATAATTTTATTGAATTTAAATCACAGGTCAGTGATTTAAATACAAAATATTTCAATTAAATCAGCAAAAACACAATAATATTGGCGTTAAATAATGACTGCTTAAAAGGTGACCCGATCATCTGCTTAAATTATAATTATTAAATTAAATTAATTAAATTAAATTGATTTATGCATTTATTTATTTTTAGTAGAATACAGTTATACAGTATTTATACAGTTATTATTCTTCTTGATTTTGAGTCCGGGTGGAGGGAAAGATTACTGCAATGAGTGTGAAGGCTTTTGAGTTGATTCCTGTCATTGAGAGAATTAATGTTATTTCAGACAAAGCCACTACACAGGTTAATACATTCATTTCTAATTATTATCGAGTTGTTTCATTTTTATTTTAGAAGTAAAGTTGTTTGGAATTTTTAAATGTGAGGGGGGTGGGAGAGCTAGAAGAGACTGAAATGATGAATTGAATAATTTTTATACTGTAATTTATATCATTTTGTACTTAATTTTATTATTCCTAGATCGTTTGCCTCGAATGCTGTGGCAAGAATGTCTACTTTGGAACTGATGACTGGTTTGTTTGATATTTTATTCATTTTTATACTTTCCCTTTTTTTAGTATAATCGCTTTATAGTCACTTTTTTACTGTTTATTGATAAATTTATTACTATTTATAATTATTATAATCTTATCTCTCACTAGTTGGGACTTTATTGAGTTGAAGAACGGTGAGATAGCAAAATCTTTTGTATTTTTTAATATTCTAATTTTTTTATTTAAATTCCATTATATTCTTCATATCTAGTTTTATTTTTTGCATATCTGCATATGTTATACTAGTATTAACTTTTTGCGCAGTCTTGTAATACATTATCTGCTGGAAGAACGTGTAGAAGTGAATGGACGGGCGCAATTTAAGAGTCAGAAACAAGGACATAAATATTTAGGACTGGTTTGTATTTTATTGTATATCATATGTATACTTGTATAAGTTAATATACAAGTATACTATACATATATTACATATCGGTATATGTTATTTACATAATATTCCGATACATTATACGTATACTATATACCAGTCTATGTTATTTGCTTAATAAACCGGTATATAGTATTTAAATCGATGTGATATAAATTAAATGTTATTAATACAATAATTTCTTTTTATATTTCTTCTTTTGCATTCATTTAAATGTGACTGGCTGATTGATTGACTGACTGATTGACTGGCTGGCTGGCTGATTGATTGCCTGACTGACTGACTGATTGACTGGCTGGCTGATTGACTGACTGATTGACTGATTGGTTTATTGATTGATTATTTGACTGACTGAATGATTGACTGACTGACTGATTGACTGACTCACACTCTGATTGCCTGTCTGGTTGACTGATTAAATTTAACAAATTAAGCAATCAGTTAAGGAATTAATTAATTACTAGATTAATTAATTAATTACCTAGTATTTGTGTGTGTTCAGAAGAAGCCAGTTTTACAACTAAATGCAGCCTCAGCTATAAACAGAATCTTAGTTCTCTGTGATGCAACTCTATCTATGCTTAACATGCTTAACCTTGAGGTTAATTTAACCCTAATCTTAACCCTAATTCTAACCTTAATCATTAACGTTAGCATATCTAATGGTGACTTTTACATTAAGCTTATTATCTAGATCACTAATGTTTATTTTTGACTTGATAACTGTAAATTAAGCGCCTTATTAAAGGGTGCAGCAGACCAACAGTATTCAAACTCGTGCACTGTCAACTCCTAGCCTGTGGTTATATACATTGTATAATATACATTATAGAACTTCACCGGGACTTGAACCTGGAACTCTTGGTTACAGAGAGAGCAACGAACAGATTTCAAAATTGATAATTTTTGTCATTAATATAGATATAAATTTTATTCATTCAATAGTGTCTTAATTTTGTTCTTTCTGTGAAATGGTGATGATGATTACATATGATGATAATGACAATGATGATGGTGACAAATAATAATGATTATGATGACGACAAATGATGATGAATGATGATGGTAAATAATAATATATTATAATGATGTCAAATGATGATAATGATGATGTTGATTGATTGTATTCACAGCCTGTATTAAGTGGTGCTAAGATCAAAGGCATCCAGTATTTCTGTATAAATGAGAATCCAATCAAAAGTAATCCCTTCTGTGTAGAGGTTAGTTTTATTAATTGTAATAATTAGATGAATTTATTAACTTGAACAAAAAATATTAGGCGGTAGGAGGGGAGTTATTGCAAAGGGGAGTCCAAATAACAAAGTTTTGATAGCGGTAGTATTTTTGAAATAAGAATTTTTTAGAATTGTTTAGAATTTTAAAAAAATTAGAATTTTTGTTATAAATATTATAACAAAATGCTTGCATCTATAGGATGCCGGCATCTGTAACATGCCAGCATCTATAAGGTGCCGGAATCTAGATGCCAGCATAATATAGATGCAGACATCCTATAGATGCCAGCACCCTATAGATGCCGGCATTCTATAGATGCCGGCAATCCTATAGGCGCCAGCACTCTATAGATGCCGGCACTGTATAGATGCCAGCATTCTATAGATGCCGGCACCGTATAGATGCCTATAGATGCCATATAGGCATCTATTGAATGCCGGCATCTATAGAATGCCGGAATCTGTAGGATGCCGGCATTTATAGTATGCCGGCATCAATAGGGTGCCGTCATCTATACGATGCAGACATCTATACAGTGCCGGCATCTATAGAATGCCGGAATTTATGGAATGCCGGCATTTATAGGGTGCTGGCATCTACAGAATGCCGGCATCTATAGGGTGCCGGAATCTATAGGATGCCGAAATTTATAGACTGCCAGCATTTATAGAGTGCCGGCATTTATAAGAATGCCGGCATCTATAGGGTGCCAGCATCTATAGGATGCCGTCATCTATAGAATGCCGGCATCTATAAAATGACGGCATCTATAGGGTTCTGGCATTTATTGAATGCCAATATCTATGGAATGCCAGCATCTATAGAATGCCAGCATCTATACGGTGCCGTCATCTATAGAATGAGGGCATGTATAGAATGCCGGCATCTATAGAATCATGGCATCTATTGGGTTGCCGGCATCTGTAGAATGCGGGCATCTATAGAATGCAGGCATCTATATGTTGCTGTCATGTATAGAATGCTGGCATCTATAGAATTCTGGCATCTATAGGGTTGCTGGCATCTATAGAATGCCGTCATCTATAGGCTGCAGGCATCTATAGAGTGCTGGCATCTATAGAATGCTAGCATTTATAGAATGCCTGCATATATAGGGTGTCAGCATCTATAGAATGCCGGCATCTATAGGGTTCCAGCATTCTATAGATGCCGGCACCCTATAGATGCCGGCATTCTATAGATGTACAGAATTCCGTCATCTATAGAATGCTGGCATCTATTGGTTGCTCTATCTATTCATTGCCGGCATCTATATGGTGCCGGTGTCTATAGGATGCTGGCGTGTATAGAGTACCGGCATCTATGGGGAGCTGGCATCTATAGGGTGCCGGCATCTATTGAATGCTAGCATCAATAGGGTTCCACCATCTATTTCGTTGCGGTATCTATAGTGTGCTGGCATTTATAGAATGCCGGTATCTAGAGGGTGCCGACATCTATGGGGTGCCAGCATCTATTGAATGCCGGCATCAATAGGATGCCGGCATCTATAGACTGCTGGCATCTATACTGTGCCGTCATGTATAGAATGCTGGCATCTATAAGCTGTTAGCATGTATAGAACGCCGCCATCTATAGGGTGGCAGCATTTATAGAATGCCGGCATCTATAGGGTGCTGGCATTTATTGTACGCCGGTATTTATGGAATGCCGGCATGTATAGAATGCTGGCATCTATATGGTGCTAGCAGGTATAGAATGCCGCCATCTATAGGGTGCCGGCATTTATAGAATGCCGGCATCTATAGCGTGCCGGCATCTACAGGTTGCCGGCATCGATATATATATATCGGCATTTGTTGAATGCCAGTATCTATGCAATGCCGGCATGCCATAGATGCCATAGATAGATAAGGTGTCAGCATGTATAGAATGCCGCCATATATGGGTGCCGGTATCTACAGAATGCCGGCATCTATATAGTGCCAGCATTTATAGAATGCCGGCATCTTTAGGGTGCTGGCATCTGCATAATCTATAGAATGCTGGCATTTATAGACGCCGGCATCTAGAGGATGCCGGCATCTATAGAATACCGGCATCTATGGAGCGCCGGCATATATACAATGCCGGCATCTATATGGTGCCGGCATCTATATAGTGCCAGTATTTATAGAATGCCGGCATCTATAGGATTCCGGCACCTATTGAATGCCGGCATCTATAGGGTGCCGAAATTTATAAAATGCCGGTATCTATGGAATGCTTGCATCTATAGAATGCTGACATCTATACGATGCCGGCATGTATAGAATGCCGTCATCTCTATTGTGCTGGCATCTATAGGATGCCGGCATCTATAGGCTGCCGGCATCTATACATTGCAGGCATCTATTTGGTGCCGGCATTTATAGAATGCCGGCATCTACAGGGTGCCAACATCTATAGAATGCCGGCATCTATACGATGCTGGCATCTATAGAATGCTGGTATTTATGGGATGGCTTCATCTATAGGGTTTCTGGCATCTATGGAATGCTGGCATCTATAGTATTCCGGCATTTATAGAATGCCGGCATCTATAGTGTGCCAGCATTTATAGAATGCTGGCATCTGTAGGGTGCCGGCATCTATAGAGTTACGGCATCTATATTGTGCAGGCATTTATTTAATGCTGGCATCTATAGAGTGCATGCATCTGTGGAATGCAGGCATCTATAGGCTGCCGGCATCTAGGAATACCGACATCTATAAAATGCTGACTGACATCTATTGGATGCCGGCATTTATTATATATGCCGTCATTCTATAAATGCCTACATTCTATTTGTTGATGTTGTTAGATTTGTGTCGCGACGCGTCGTAAATGCATCCAAGTGTACACTGTGACAGAGGATCGTGTCAGTCTGATGCGTGACATCATCACTTCTGATCTACCCATCACTCTTGTCAGTCATCCATCATCTTGTTTATCATCATTATCATCATAATACGCATAATCATCATCTTTATTATCTTTATAATTATGAATGATATTTAGTTAAAAGGTTGCTTGCTGCAACCTTTAGCATTTAATTTATATATTTTACTTTTTATTTTTTTCTTTGATGATAAGTCGTAACTTTTTATATTTGCTATTACTTGTTGCACCCTTTATTATATAGTTTAATTCTCAGATAATGCTCTTATTCGATTAGATTTTTCGTATAAACGATTGTTTAATTTTTCGGAAATAATTTTATAAATTTTATTTTATTTAAAAAACTGGTACTTTATATGTACTGTTTTATTAAACTATTTAATAACATACCTTGTTGCACCCTTTAACAAATACTATTTTTGGTTTCATATAGAGCATAGATGGGTCCCATATTTGTGTGGCCCTGTTGACCCAGTATAATATCATTAACGTAGAATCGGGTCACGTTCAGGACCTCTTTGAGTTTGACCCGGATCACGTTCGACCAATCGTGACGAGGATATCTATTGTAAGGAGCATTTTTATTGGCTGAGCAGATTGCGTTCATGTTTTAAAATAACTTTAACTTTAAATTAACTTTAAAAAAGTGTCTCTAGTGGTTTGGGAGTATTTACCCTACTTAACGGCATTTGTCTGTCTGTCTGTGTGTCTGTCTGTCTCTCTGCTTGTCTATGTCTCTGTGTGTCTGTCTGTTTGCCTGTCTCTCTGTCTATATAGGAAGAGTTTCTACTAAGTGCCTCTAGTGGTTTGGGAGTGTTTACCCTACTTAAAGGCATCTCTCGCAGACCTCCCTTACAATGGTCCAACAACATCACACACGTCGTCTATTCACATCCTTACATTCTTGCGGTTAACGATGAATTTGTGACCGTTCATAGGTAAGTCAATGGTCAATGATACCCACACACACACACTCTCCACACACACCCCAGGCACACTCCCCACACACTATCTATGCATTTCGCAACTGACACATACCACACACATCCCCTGCTTCAAGTTGAGTCTTTTATTAGTTTTATGTTCAAATTAATTTCTTATAATTTAAATCAATTTATTAGATATTCTTACACTCACTCAGATGATTGATTGATATATTGATTGATTGATTGATGGATTGATTGATTGATTAATTGATTGATTGATCTAGTATCATCGATCAGCAGCAGAAACAGACCATCCCATTCACTGGGGCTAGGTGTATGGGAGAGTTTGATGGTAGGATATATCTGGTTACATCAAGAGACGTCTATCAACTAGCGGCTATACCCATTGAAAAACAGGTCATCAGATTTATGCTTTGTCATCATCGTCTTATCATCATCTCTAACTTTATCATCATTATAATCATCTGTAACTTTATCGTTATCATGCATCATCATCTTCTTTATCATCATTTGTCACTTTATCATCATCATCATCATTGTTAATAAATTTATTTAATTCTGTGTGTTTGTTGATTATTTAGACTGGTGAAATAATTGATTTATTGATTACAGACTGATTGATGGGCTGGTTGACTGATTGATTGACTGATTGACTTACTGTTACAGATTCAGTCACTATTGACTGACTGTTTAATGTTATAGATTCAGTCACTGTTGACTGACTGTTTAATGTTATAGATTCAGTCACTATTGACTGATAAGCGAGTCAATGAAGCTCTAGAGTTGGCACACAGCGCTCGTAAACTGACTACAACTAAAGATGAATTCAATAAAGTACGTACTTACCTGTATTATAAATATGATTATTGCATTCTGTACTTTAATCTCCACAATAATGACTAGTTTTATTTTAGTAAGAAATGTTATTTATATTTTAAATGTCAGTATCTCTTGCGCATTTGTTCGTAGATTCAAATAATGCGTAAGTATCATTATAACACTGAATCTTCTAAATTAGCCTCTTACTAAAGGGTGCAGCAAGTAATGATCTATTTTTAGATGCTTCGTAGAATACAGCAACAGGCTGGGTTTATTGAGTTCACACAGATGAACTTTGACCCAGCCTTTGACCTATTTAAAATGGGTCAACTTGATGTCAGAGAGGTCAGCCAGTTTTCTCTCTCTAGTCGTAGCTTTTTTCTCTCTAGTTAAAGACAGAACTCTTTCTCGTTAAATTAATTTCTATTTTTTAAATTTAACTTTAAAATAATTAAATTTTGCATATCACTCAATATCGTAACGCTATTATTGTAAATGATAACGCTTCTCTTATCTTCATAAAACATCTCGCTAAAGGGTGCAGCAAGTTGCAGAATTTCTAAATTCTGCTTTTAAAATGTAAAAATAACCAAACTGAAATTGTTGCTTTTTTAGCTTTTGACGTTGTACCCTGGCCTACTTCCTCCCTCCACCCCCTTCCTACGTTCCTCCCCCCCACTGCACGACATAGCCGATGTAAATCAGTTGACCCGGGGTTTGGGGTCAGGGTCAGGGGGGGACGGCCCGGGGTCAAAGGTTATTAAGTACAAAGAGTTTGCGTTGAGTTACATTGTGTATGTGAGAGAGGCGGGAGACCAGAGCGCAGTAGCGGCTAAGGTTAGAATTAGTATTAGAATTAGTATTAGAATCATTATTAGAATTATTAGAATTAGTATTATAATTAGTATTAGAATTAGTATTAGAATTAGTATTAGAATCGTTATTAGAATTAGTATTAGAATTAGTATTAGAATCATTATTAGAATTAGTATTAGAATTAGTATTAGAATTAGTATTAGAATTAGTATTAGAATCATTATTAGAATTATTAGAATTTGCATTAGAATTAGTATTAGAATCATTATTACAATTATTAGAATTAGAATTAGTATTAGAATTATCCGATTTACTAGATTTATTTGAATTATTAGAATTATTGAATTATTATTACATTTATTGGAATTATTTTTAGAATTATAGAATTGTCCGTAGAATTTGTATAATTATTGTTAGGATATGATTACAATAATTACAATCTATGCATATAACTGCTGAACATTGTGTGTCCATAAGTATAGGCCGCAGTCCAAAAGTATCTTTATTCTACTTATTTTTGTACGGTTTTGATTAGGGTTGTGGTTAAATTTTTGTTAGAATTAGGGTTAGGTTAGGGTTAGAATAACATATTATGATTTTTCACAGGTTTTATTGTTATTACTATAACTATAGAATAATTACAGTTTAATCCAAGATGATAACATTAGTTCTAAATGTTTATAACTTGGAATGAAAAGATCATCAGATTTCTTCCTTGTTATCCAACAGGAAATAGATACGGCCCTCGTTAAGCTTTACTCCGAACTTAACCCTTCTCTTCTCATCGACTTTTTAACCCCCGGGGGGGAGGGAGGGGTAGGGGGGAAGTGGGACACTGGGAACTGTTTGACGACGGCTGTAAAACATGGGCGGCATCACGCAGCCGCCTTGTTACATTGTGCCGCAGCCGAGTACGAGGCGGCTCTACAGATCTGGACTAGGTAATAGACTTGTGATATATAGTCTTAACTTTTATATTTGACCGAGATATATTGTTTTCTCTTTTTGTTTATTCTCACTCTGCTTGGACTGATTGACGCTGATTGATTGATTTGTTAATTGATTGATGGATTGATTGATTTTCTTGATTGATTGATTAATCGATTGATCGATTTGTTTGATTAACTGATTGATTTCTTTATTAATTTATTTGTTCATTGATTTTTTTAATTGATTTGTTGATTAATTGATCAATTAATTGATTGTAGCTGAATTTTTCTTTTGTTGTATTTAAGTATAGATTTATTAATTGACTGATTTATTGAATTAATAATGAAAAAAAAATTGTTGCATTTTAATGTTTTGATCATTTTTATATAATTTTTATATTTTAGACTGTGTGGGGGGGAGTTGACGGATGAATATTTCCCTGGCTTTCAATTTGTCATCAATTTCCTGACTAAGTTAGCTTTTATCATTTTAACTTTAATCTCTGATTAAACTCTAATTAAATGTTGTTCAAACTTTGGTGAAACTGTGATTAATCGCTGATTAATATCAGTTAAACTCTGCTTAAGCTTTGATTCAATGTTGATAACGAACATATCATTAATAGTTTCATTGATGTACAATGATTTTTTAAGCTTACATTTATTTCATTCATTTTTCACTCAGTCTATCAGACGCTAAGTTGGTTTGGAAGTTTGCCGACTGGGCCATGTCGAGGGACCAATTGACCGCGGTCAAGGTATGGTTGGGTCATCGTTGATTTTTTTATCATAACTTTTTATAAGTTTTTATCAATCTTGTATCACTTTTTCAATCAATTTTTATGCATATCTTCACCGCTACGTCACAATTTTGATGTGATTAATGCGCCTGCTCTTTCTACAGTTTACATATTTAAATTCCACGATGAATTTTTACATCTTAACTTATTAATTTCAAAACAAATAAAATTAGTTGCTGGACATTATTTCCACGCAGATGTTTACGGAAAGAAAACCCCTTGGAAAAGATCCCGCTGTGTCAATACGACCACGGACGTATGACCCGTCTGAAAGTCTGACCGACGGGTCAGAGGTTGTGGGTCAATCTGATGATTCTTTGACCGATCCTGACCTGGTCGTAGACTACTTGTCTAGATATCACGATGCCATACTTGTGTACTTGGAACATATCATCAATGATAGGATGATACAGGTACTGAAAGCACTTAAAAGTACTTTTAATAAAGTACATTATTAAAAGTACTTTCACATTTTTTTAATAAAGTACTTTGAATAAAGTACTTTCTAGTATTTTTATATTTAATAATTATAATAGAACACAAAAATTAGTTTAATGAGTTTTGTATAGACAAACTAGCACACAGACTGACGGAGACAGTGACAAACACACAGACAGACAAACAGATAGACATATAGTCTAACAAACAGATAGACAAAGTGTCTAACAGACTAACAGACAGAAAGAGAGACGGACTGACATGCAAACAGAGACAGAGTACTCGTTTTCCTACAGAAAGAAAAGTTTCACACACATTTGGCTGTGTTATACTTGGATAAAGTTCTACAACTAGTCAAAGAAAACAAACAAGAGCAAGTTCTGGGGGCGAGGTCTCATTTTTTACTTTAAAGGGGGAGAGGGGGGCATAATTAATTTTTTGTTTATTTTTGTCTTTAAGTCTGACATTATATAAATGAACTAACTTTATACTGTGCAAATTGTCATAAATTTAACTTAAAGATTCAGGCACCCCCCCTTTGCCACCCCCCCCCTTCTTTCAGAAATAAGAGTCAGAAATTTGAATCGTAAAATGATTTCATTTTTCATTTTATAATTTAATTATCTACTGTAAATGATAATTTCATTATCTAAATGAATATTTAATTGTCTAAGTGATAATTTAATCATTTGAATGATAATTAAATGGACAGATTTTGTGGATGATTTTGTGATATTTAGGAAGAAATTGTCTGAATTTTTACAAAGATCCAATCTCTACCGAGTCCAGCTGTTACTTGGTAAAATACAGCACACAGATCTCTACGCTGAGTGCGCTATTCTATATGGAAAGGTTAGCATCGGTAGAATTGTGACTGAAACTTGAAATTTGGCAAAAATTGAGATTTTTGTTAAGTTTAATTTTTTTGTATTGTTATATAAATGCCTATTGATGGCTTTTTAATGTGTACCCTTCTCTCGAACCTAATATACTCTTGTCTCAAACCTATAGTTTATCATCTCATTCTCTGATCTTTTTCATGATGTGCTGTAGGCTACAAAGCCTACAGCTTATCATCTTATTCTTTGAACTTTTTCATGATGTGCTCTTCTCCTGAGCCTGAATTTTATCATCTTGTTTCTGATCTTTCTTTTCTCTTGTAATCCTGCTAACGTACCCTTCTACCAAGCCTCTCTCTCCTATTACTGTACCCTCCTATCAAACCTCTCTTATTCTCTCTTACATCATACCCTTTTACCAAACCTCTCTTTCTCCTACTACTGTACTATTCTACCAAGCCTCTCTTTCTTCTACTACCGTACCCTTCTTCCAAGTCTCTCTCTCTCTCTTACTCTCTTACCATCGTACCCTTCTACCAAGCCTGTCTCTCTCTGTTTCTACCGTACCCTTGTACCAAGCCTCTCTTACTCTCTCTCCTACAATGAGTGAGGAAATAGCATCATTTTTTTATTTATTGATAAATATTGATATTGTTTTTTAATTCCTACTACCGTACCCTTCTACCAAGCCTCTCTCTCTCTCTCTGTAGTTAGAAGAGCATGACAAAGCTCTACGTCTCTTGGTTCATAAGCTGAAAGATTTTGAGGCGGCAGAGAATTACTGCGTGGTCAACTCGGCAAGTGGCAATTCTGCCCATCGTACTCGGCTATTCACTTCCCTTCTCTCCGTCTATCTAGATCCCAACAATGAGTGAGGAAATAGCATCATTTTTTTATTTATTGATAAATATTGATATTGTTTTTTAATAATCAATTGATATCGTATTATAACGTCATAATTTATAATGCGATTATTTGCTCAAATTTGCCATGACAAGTTTATATGGATGGATTGTTTTTAGGGTTAGGGTTGGAATTAGAGTTAGGTTTTGGATTGAAGTTTGGGTTAGGATTAGATTTTGGGTTAAATTTTAGGTTGGTTTGAGTTATGGTTGCTAAATGGATTGATGGAGCCAATTTGTCAAGTTCAGGTATTCGAGGTCGATATGTCTGGTTAATGTATTCGGGGTCGATATGTCTGGTTAATGTATTCGGGGCCGATATGTTGGGGTTCTGAATTTTAAGCTTTTATTTCAACATTCAGCTCTGTAAACTTGTTTTTCCTTTCTTATAGTTTTTGTTAAAGTTGTGAGGTGAATGGGTTAAAGGAACTAAAAGACTTTGAGTGTATTTCTTTGTACGTTATGTTGTTGCAGACGTAAAGATTCCTTTGTTAGTCCAGCCATCTCCTTGCTAAATAATAACAAAGCTGAGTTTGATACTGTTAAGGTTTGACGGTTAATTCTACTTAACATTAACTCTGTTCATTGTTTTATTGTTAATAATAATAAAATTGTCTTTATATTGTTTGACTGATTCTTTAATTGACTGACTAACTTATTAATTGATTAATTGACTGACTAATTGATTGATTGATGACTGATTGACTGATTGATTAATTGACTGACTGATTAATTGACTGATTGACCAACTGACCGTCTGACGGACTGATTTATTGATTGATTGATTGACTGATTTATTTATATAGTAACTGACTGTCTGCTATTTATCTCTAAAGGTCCTACAATTGATCCCAGACAACTGGTCAGTTGGTTTACTGAATCAGTTTCTAATGCGGTCAGTTCGTAAAAGTTTAGCGTTGAATAGAAGCAAGCGCGTTGAACGAATGCTGGCTCGCTCTGAGAATCTTACAGTACGACATCGAGCGCTGAACCTTATGAAAGACCCTCTCCCATTGGCCGAAGACGTGTGAGTCAAAGTCTATCAGCCAATCAGATAGCTCCTTACTTTCTTGTATAAAATTGTGTAGAGAAAAAATTCATTTTTATTAATAATAATTTTTTTTGTAATTTGATTTTACGTACAAAAATTAATTCATTTATGTATAATGACTCAATACTTTATCACTGACTAATGACTAATGCGCTTGATCCACTCAGTTATAATGCGAGTTATGATAATAATGATAAAGATGATAATAATTATGATAAAGATGATAATATTTGATTACAGGGTGTGCTCAGTTTGTTATCGAGGTTTCACTGATCCAGTTTTTTTGCGTTTTCCAAACGGTGTCATCAGTCATCTACACTGTGCTTCAAATAAATCAGTCTGCCCAGTCACTGGCAGGGTCTTTAGTATTCAACCTGGGGGGGTGGACAGATGACGAGGGGGGACATGGGGGGTGGATAGATGACTGGGGGAGATAGGGGGTGGATAGATGACGAGGGGGGACAGGGGGGGTGGATTGATAACTGGTGGGAGAGGGGGGATGGATGTGTCCAATAGTAGGGGATGATAGATGACTGGGGGGAAAGAAAATAAAGGAAGGGGAGAAATTATAAAAATTTATCCTAATTATGATTAGTTATTATACTTGATTGAAATTTTAACTTTTTTATAATTTATTGGTTCACTATTAGTAATTAATTAATTCAATTCAAATTTATGCGATTAGAATTGAAATTGAGATCATTTTTGAATTATCCTTGCTAAAGATTAAACTAAAGGTTTATGCGATTAGAATTGAAATTGAGATCATTTTTGAATTATCCTTGCTAAAGATTAAACTAAAGGTTTATGCGATTAGAATTGAAATTGAGATCATTTTTGAATTATCCTTGCTAAAGATTAAACTAAAGGTTTATGCGATTAGAATTGAAATTGAGATCATTTTTGAATTATCCTTGCTAAAGATTAAACTAAAGGTTTATGCGATT
>JAQIXG010002035.1:0-19053 GCA_034700105.1 Oconnorella tubifera | reverse complement strand
TTCAAGTCCCATGGCACGTTTGTACTATTTAAAACTGATAGAGAGTTTTTGCGTGTTTCCTTCAAAATCAGGGGGGGGCAAATGCCCCCCCTGCCCTCCCCAAATGACGTCCCTGTATAAAAGAGTTTAGTCAAACTGTCCACGTTTACCCAGAGCACTGTTTCATCTATTGTTAGCATACCAGCGTTGTACACATCATCTTCGAATTCACTCGTAAAGTTACTCGTAGTGTTTACTTTCAGTTCATCTGGCGTATAATTAGGCATACTGGAAACATTTTGTGACATTATCCAATTATCAAGTCCAACAGTTAGTAGCATTTGATCAAAACCTAAAACATGAAAAGTCAGTTAGTTGTAAAAATATATTGTAAATCCTGTAATATCTTATACAAGTTACGCATATAAATATAATAAAATTAATTACAAACGCTTATTTTTACATAAAAGCGTCATAATAATATTTTTCATCTTAAATAATATTTATTCTCTTCTTTCTTAACTTAATTAAACTATAAATGTAGGCCTGCAGTAGGCAATAAATTAATCTATTACGCTTGTATATATACAATAACTTTGGAAAACGACAAGTTTTTTATGATATTGTCATTACAAAGAAGCTCCTACTATGTTTATTTCTTTGCATATCTATTTATGTGGATCGTAGGCCTCAGAGTATGCTTATAATAGATTTTATAACAGAACACAAATTCAAAAAATTAATTTCTCCCTGTAATTAGACCTACGGCTAATAAGATCATTAATTCTGCTTTAAAGTTAAGGATATCACTTTATATGACTATCATTATCAATAAAATTAATAGTCTACTAATTTAAAATTAACAAACCGAATTTTTCAGCCACTGACTTCTTGAACGCGTTCTCGCTGCAGAAAGTTATCTGAGGAAACTCTAGACTTGGGGCTTGCTCAAGATTTATACCCGTTGTCGTTGGATAGGACCAATAGTATGATATCCGATCTTGAATCTGATATATGGCTAGTCCAATACCAATTGCTACAAGCGCGAACCAGACGATTTTCTGCAATGGAGTTCTTGATATGTCAACTGTATAGCGAACTCCAATAATCGAAACTTCATCAGCAAAACACTTTATCCGGTAACTTAACATATCTAATTTGGTTTTGGGTTGTAGTTTTTGTTGCTGTAAGTTGTCAGCAATTTTACTGCGAAATCTACAAACTGGAGCCATAGTTTATTGATGACAATAATCTGTAAACTTTGTTTCTATGGTTGCTTCCTTTTATTTCCTGGTGGAAATCATTTTATTGTTTACTCTAAAAGATTTCTTTATATTAAAATCGTTGTCAAATAATCTGAATTATAATTATTTGCAGCGATGGCTATTAACTATTAAAAATCTTCAATTAGGAATTATTACTGATAACACCGGAGTAAGTCTAAAGGAATAACATTTTTCGACTATTGTAAGACTATGCAAATATTATTTGTCTTATAGTGTGTGACTACAGTATCAAATTGTATCAAATCGATTGCATATTAATAAAGTCAACGATTAACGTTTGCACTGAAATAACCCATTTTTTGTACTAAAGTGTAATGATCTTGTAAGCACTTTTCAGGGAGGTCGTTGAGGGAGGGGCAGAGAAAGGCAATTTCCCCCCCCCCAGATTTTTGAAAGTATATATTTACATACATTTCAGTAAATTATTATAATTTTTCTTTCCAAAAGAATTGTAACAATTTATACCGCAATAGTAATGTAGGTATACTTGTGTTCTATATAGGTATTTAATAGAGCAAATAATAACAAAAAGTTCAAATTAAGGTAAAAATGAGTAAAATATATGTGATAACCAAACAAATGTCAGCATCTGGTTTTTTATTTCCCCTCCCCCCGGAAAAATTGATATGATGTCCCTGATTACCCTGATCACTTGTAACTCATTTCTAACATAATGCTCTGCAATGAATTATTCTGTGTTCGTTTAGTCACTGGGCGACAATTGTCTGTAAATTTAATTAAATATTAAGCAAGCCGAAATACTACAAAAATTAAACTGTGATATACAATAAAAAAATGGTTTGATTTGCTTGAAAATGTATTAATGACATTTCAGCTTGCAAGTTTAATGTATTAATATGGTATGTGCAATCTGTCCGCTATTGTTAGATATATCCATTAGTAAAAAGCGATTACAAAAAAATTGAATTTATAATTGCATTAGAATCTATACAGATTATATTCCTGAGGCTATTACTCAATCATCGGAATTAAAGCTTTTAGTCAATTTTTTTAGATTTATGATTATTATCACTGGTATTTGATATTTGACTTTTGCACAGAAACAATCCATTCATGGTTGAATTTTTCCAGCTGCCACTAAATGTATATGTATAATATTCCTATTTTTTCAAAATATTAACGTAGAGAATAGATGCATGACTGCAATCAAATTATATATGCTATTTTTCTCAACTAACAAGCATTTGAAGCTATAATTTTAATAAAAATTTGATGGGGCAGATAAGAAATATCCCCTCTCACTGTCGATATTTATCAATTACTATTGTTTACACATTGGCTTACACTGGTTAATTATAAATATGACTCTTCTTTTGAGAGACTTCTTTTTTAGATTCTCTATTAAACATTGCCCCCATGAGCTCAACTGGCGAGAGACGATATCAGAACCTCTTTGTCACTTACGTCAAACCACATCTTCTTATGCGATATTTGTGCATTTATTTGTTTTACATTTGCATTTAATAAACATGGTCTTGCTCTTTGGAATATCAAATAACATCAAAATCAATCATAACTGTAAACATTGTTGTCATACTGATCTGTAAACATTTGACTGTCCTTTTTCTACTTTATGTTTTCACATCCGTCATAAAGCTTTTGAAATTTTAAGCAAGGAGTTATAGGAGTATAAATCTATTACTAACTATAAATTTATTAAACCTGGTCAATTTTTAGTATTTCACTGCTATACGATAGTTGAATTATATTTGAGCACGGTTTCATAGTAGAAGAAAATAAAAAATATATCTTACAATCTGATTGATTTTGGTTGGATTCCTAACAATTAGAAAGTTACCTGTAGTATTTAATTGAAATTATTATTGACATTAAATAAAACGTTTATTTGTCAATAATGTCGAATCTCTTCATATATAACCTAAAAGAAAATATATAAGTATCAGCATAATCTGTATAATGATTATCAGCATAATTATCTGTATAATGATTATGATAACAAAAATATGATCCACAAATTATATTCTAAAATCATTTTTAGAATATAATTTTCGATTCAATTATTAATGCATCATCATGACCAGTGTTTTATCAATTTTAACAAAACTGTATCATCGTCATAAGTGACGTTTTCATGAAATATTCCATGAAATGCAACTAATTAATCGTGTCTCTGGGATAATATTCACCATTTCTATCGGTTTCAATTTCTTTCCTGTCCTCACTCCAACCCCTTGCCTTTCCTTTTTCGTCTCTAGTTACTGTCTCTTCTTTACCATTACTCCGTGATTTACACCCAACCCCTGTTTTATTATCCTGCTCTGTTGTACGGCACTTCCTAATTTTTCTTAATTCTCTAAATGTTCCATAAACAAACTCAATGACTTCGTATATAGTCAGTAGCGTAGCGCCTACCAGCAAGCCCAATGCTCCGCCTATATCGCTTAGTAAGGCAATGAAACTATAAGCAGCGGTCATCGTAGTCTCGACGTATGATAATGTAGAGAAATAAAACTCCACGATGACATAATTTTTGTTTAGCTTCTCAACTGTGATATTAAGTGTTGAGGCAAGTTCTTCTTGAAAGACATTCGAGAGGGCAGCTTGAGTTGGACTGGCCACGTAGCTATAACGGACACAATCTGATGGACATTTGCAGAGTGTAGCGGCCAGAGGTGCAAGCTCGGCGAGAGCAATTAAAGCGCAACTCAATACTTCTAATAAGTTGCAACTACGTGCATCGCCTGAAAAATTTGTTAATTTATATTGGTAATATCTTAAATCCTTTATATTTTAATAATTTAAAGTGTTTTATAGTAATTTAAATTGCTAACAAAAAAATTCATTTAGTACACGTGTATTTACTTTTATATAAGAATAGATTTATTTGTTTGTCTGTCAATTCACGCATTAATCCATTTGTCTACCTATGTACCTTTTCATGCTGTTGTTAACTGTGAAAAAAATTTCTTCTTTGGAAAATTGTATTATTTAAAATACGTATAATTATACTCATCCATCTTTACTTACCAACCATGTTTTCCATCTTGCATTTACATTTTTGGATAACTGCTTTTGACTGACATTCATTGATACAATTAGACATACGATATCCTGGTTGATTGCTACAGTTTCCGTATGGACTTGGCAATTGAATTGTCTGCAACGTTTAGCATCATATTAATTAAAATCATAAAAAATCACTTCTGTGAATTCTATACATCCTGTAAAATTAAAAAATTAATTGTATCTAATAATACTGTTCTAAAATTTACATAGGCTAATACTACATAATAATTTTACCTAAATACTATAGCGAAAGTTTGGAGTCATACCATGACATTGGATATCACAACACATTTATTTAATAATAGATTGTCACAATTTTTATTAAGAGTAATACCACATATCCTTAAGAAGGTTAATAAGAATTTATGCACGACATATACCTTTTCTAACGACATGGGGACGGATGTAAATGCTCCGGGTCCCACCTTTATTCCCAATTCGTACATCATCGGAAAATCAATGGGTTCGTGAGTTAACATCTAATGTTATAAATATCAGCACACGACATATAAATTTCAACATACAACATATTGATATCCGATAAACATAACTACTTAACTCCCGCTTGTGTATCTTAACTAGGGAGCCAAGGAATACAGCATTAGACAGAATATTTGAATATTGGAGGAACATAATCTCTAGTAAACCTAATTCAAGATAATGTAATTTATCATAAAAGGTACACATTTTTATGTAAATTTGACATTTTTCACCAAAAAATATGCTGAATTCTAAATATTAAAGTATTTTGTATAGCCTTCACCCGTGTGATATTGAGCCACATGCTAATCTATTTCTAGAAGAATTTGTTCTTATCATAATATAATCTTACTAATAAAGTTAACATAACCATTATTAGTTATTATACTACATAAAAATGTTATATAGGCTATAAATAAATATGATTCATGAAACAAATAAAGATAAAAACTTCAGTTTACCCTAAATCCAACCGCTGGAGAGGCTATAAAGTTGTATTCATCCTGATTAACATTAAGAAACAATACGAGACCATATTGCGAGCCGGCTTGAGTGACTGTCATGTTAAAATCTTCTACAAATATATGAATATTTATTTTTAGAAATGGTAAGATTTGTTACAATTTGTTATGTGGTGGCTGTTTCTTACAACCTTTTTCGGCTTTGATTTACAGGGGAAGTAATTCAGTAAATATAATTAACATATAGAAGATATATACTGTAGTCAGACTAACGTGCATTAAATGTAATACACCGTCCCATATTTGTCTCTTTCTCCCGAAAGTATCTGTTATTTTCTAACATCAGGTTCCATTTCATCTACAAAACAAAAGTATACAATATACCGTTTCAATACTAAGATTTTTAGTTTACTTCAACTTATGCCATAAACTGTTTTAAAATATATTAAATTTATTATCCTCCATTTGATTAAAACTCTAAGCTGATATTAAGTTAATATCTCTTTAAAAAATTACAATTGTTTTTGATCATAATAAGATGTCTCGATAAATTTAAACAGACCCATATCACTGTTTCGTCAATTGTTGCCATACCGGCGTCATATAGAGCATTCATTTCGTCTGATGTACCATTGTCAAGATTAGTAGAACCTACTTCTTTTGGAATGTAGTCAGGCTGACCTGAGATGTTGCCGGGCAAAATCCAATTATCCATAGCAATTGCCAGAAGCCATTGGTCCAATCCTGAATAATTAGAAATTATAAGTTAAACTCTGGTTTTGTAATTGTGCAGCATACTAGAAAATGCTGGTAATATTTGATTGCAAATGTGTATGAAATATACATATGAAACGCTCTCAATCTGATTATCTCAGAATAGCTTTATACTTAATAATTTTTTTGTACAATTAATAAAGTTTTACCATGTTTTCTTTTTCTTTCTATCTTTGATATTTATACCTTTTTCTAATAAAGATGACTAAATTAATTGGATATGACATATCTAATATGAAAACAAGAAAAACGTTTCAACCAACCATATTGTTGCGCGACTGATTTTTTGTAAACATTTTCGTTGCAGAACGTTATCTGAGGAAAGTTTAGACTCGGAGCTTGAACGAGAGTAATACCCGTTGTCGTTGGATAGGACCAATAGTAAGATATTCGATCTTGAATCTGATAAAAGGCAAGACCAAAGCTGAACGCTATCAACAAGAGCCAAATGAGTTTCTGTAGTGGCGTTCTCGATGCATCCATTGTGTAACGCAAGCCGATTATTGAACTTTCTTCGGTAAAAAGTGTTAACCGATTATTTAAAAAGCGTGGGTTAGCTTCGGATTGAGGTTTAGATGATTTTACATTTTGGGAAATGAGTCCATGGAAAAAGCAGACAGGAGCCATTGATAATTTTAATATGTCGTTCAATCGTATTTATAAGTTTTGTTCTAATGTACTTTCGTTAACGAAAATATATTTTTATTCAGAGAAATATAACTCTGTTAAGATGTTTATCATAAATAATGACTGCTGTACGCCATAATATATTTTGCGATTTAGATGTTGAGTTAGGTCAGTTAAAGCCACAAATCAAGATTCGATTTATCGCAATATCTTTTCATCTCGTTAAACTCAGTAGTCTACTATCATATATGTGTTCTATTCTCAGCTGCTTTTTATACTCTATTTACATTTATTTTTTATTTATTGCATTAAATTATCATGATCATTATGAGTATTCTATAGATGCATTCACATACAGTAGGATATTTTAAATTATTAGCAATGACCTAATGTTAGTTTATAAAATGCAAGCATTCATTTCAAAATGCGTTCATTAAACGTTATTTTACGTCCATTATAAGTAGTTTTATAAAATTGACAAATGATGATTACTAATTGCTGAATTAATAAGAGTCTTTTAACTTAATTGACATTAAGTTAAAAGTCCACTATTTACGCCGTGATGTATTAAAACAAATCTAGTAAATAGACAAAATGCACGCGTTAAATATTATTTGTACAGTTTTTCTATAGGTGCATTTACTTGCAGCAGTGCACCATTGTGCATTGTTGGAGCAATTAGTAAAAAGTCTACATAGAGACATTGAAATGTAGGCCTACACTACATATAATGTCATGCTTCATGGGCAGTTATTGAGAATAATTTTTGAAAGCCGATGGGAATTAAAAAGATCGTCTCCTATGAGGCACATTTAAATTTTCAATAATTAAATGCTAGAGATATTAAATTTTATAGTAATCCTACATCAACATACTATTTTTTGTATAATTTATGGCCTTTTACCGTACGATATTTTATAATAGAATCTACCACTACTGTAGTGTATTATACTGTAGTGTACACAGTAGTGTATTATATACTATAGACTACCGACAAATAATGGAGATTTAATGGGGGCCTACTCTATTATAGTACGAATAGACCTATATTTGCTAAATTTCAATAAATCAGTCAATATCCATGATTTTACAAAAAGGTGTTTACTTCTAAAATAATATGTGATAGGAACCTCTTTCTTTTATGTTATCATTTTATATTTGTCTCCGCAGGTTATATTGTCACATTATATTTGTCATGCAATTTTTGGTTAAAAAAATCGTCACAAGAGGAAGAGGAGATTTAAAGCTAAAATAACATCTGTAACACTGTAATAAAACGTCTCTTACTTGCATTTTGCTAAGTTACTACCTCCTAAACCCCTCGCTGGGTGCGTCATTGTAATAAACCGAAAAATTGACGAACGTATGAAGCAGAACATTTTATAATGACATTTAGTTCTTCATTTATTTATAAATCATTAATTCTATCTTAGAATGTGTATGTTTAATAATTATATCATGTATAGGCCTATGCAAACGATCAGTTGATACACGTGGGTATCTGTTATATGAAATTGCAAAGCAGATTTCGTTTTTACGAAATTTAAATTTCGTATTCTCACATGTTTACCATCAATATCAGTAGTAATAATAAAGATAATTAGTATTTACAAATTGTCATATTACTGCATTATTAGAGACTCACAATTTCCAAAAAATCATCATTACCATTAAAATTTAATGTTGTTAAAGAATCATCATCAATGCTCTCATAATAATCCGCATTTTTCATGTTTTGACACCAAACTTATAGTAATTCGTCTCAGTCGTAATAATCTCATTCCCCCCTTTACTCCATGCACAATCATTAGCTTGTTTTTCCGTTTTATTTTCACTCCAAGCATTCACTCTTGTTTTTGTCTCCTTTTCCGATGTACACTGTTTTGCCATTCTAAACATTTCTCTTGTCGTTCTGAAAGCAAACTCAGCAACCTCGTATATAGTCAATAGCGTTGCGCCTACCAGCAGGCCTAGCGCTCCGCCTACATCGCTTAGTAAGGCGATGAAACTATATGCTGCAGACATTGTAACCTCGACGTATGTTAGCGTGGAGAGATAGAACTCAACGATGACATAATTTTTGTTTAGATTCTCAATGGTCACATTAAGGGAGGCAGCAAGGGATGCCTTGAAGACATCGGAGAGGTCGGCTTGGGTTGGATTATATAGGTAATTGTAGCTGACACAATCTTGAGGACAATCGCATAGAGTGGAAATATGGGCTGCTGACTCGGACAATGCTTCATAAACGCAGTTCATTGAATCTAGTATGTTACATTGACGCGCTTCGCCTGAAATTATATGAATTATTAAGTTAGGTTTTTTAAAGTTTGTTGGTAAAGTACGTCGAAAAAAACTGTTTGATTCGAAAATGTATACACTAAATATTACTGACACGTATTCAAAAGAAATATATGCGATATATTATACTAAAATTTGTATTAAATTATTGTATTAAATTGTGTGAATATATATATGTCATGGCCTTTTTAACTTCTTAAATTCTCTGATAAATTAACCTACCAATCATGTTCGCCAATTTGCAGTGACATTTGTTGATCACTGCTTTTGATTCGCATTCGTTGATGCAATTACTCATGCGATAGCCGGGTTGATCGCTGCAATTACCGTATGGACTTGGCAATTGGATTGACTAAAACATTAAAAACATCCCATGGAACAACTACTTTGATTAAACTTTCAATATAAAGAATGCATATTTATTTTCAACTCAATAGAGTTACTGTATCATTTAAGTCACTTAAATGATACTACAGTTTGTTATGTGATTCAAACATGCAATCAAAAATGGGCAAGTATCTTCATATAAATCCATCTTCGCTTAATTATTACTTATATCTTATCAATGACAAGATTATAGTCATGCATTCTATATTACATCCGATCAACTGAATTCAAACTGTATCTAATTACAATGCTACAGTTCTTAGTATTTTTTTGCGATAACGATTAGCTTGAAAAATCTTTAAGAATTCAATGACAACGTTTAAAGTCAAAAAAATTATTATTACCTTTTGGAGTGTCATAGGTACAGATGTAAATACTCCCGGACCCACTTTGAATCCTAGTTCGAACATCATTGGAAAGTCTATAGGCTCATGAATTAGCATCTGTTATTCAAGAAATTTTAATAAAATTTTAATCAGTTATTATAAAATTATAATGTAGGCCTAATCTGTTGAAAAATCTACGTGTCATGAATATGTATCACTGATAAATATTTTTGAAACTCTATGATGAATGCAAAAGTATGTGCCTATAATTTATAACTACATTTTTTTTAAATTTCACAAAATTTAGTTTCACTATTAATCGACAAATTAAAACTAAAATCTGCTATTTAAAATAAAATCAAAACTGATCAAAATTACTGGTTAACTGTTGCATTGAAGCACTAACAATAACAGAATCACTAATAACATACAAGAATCAAAACTTGTTTGTTATGAGATTTTAATTAAACACTGATTACTATAGGGCTAAAGAATCAGCCCAAAGTTTACCCTAAATCCAGCAGCAGGAGAGGTTATAAAGTTGTATTCGTCTTGATTAACATTGAGAAACAGTGCTAGACCGTATTGAGAGCCAGCTTGTGTAACGTTCAGATTGTAGTAACCTTATAATTTATAACAATTAGTATATGCTTCTAACGTGAATACTCAATAATAGTTTAATACGTTTAATTTACTATGATGTCGCAAAATCTGTGAATTGTATACTATGTAAAATTTGAAATCTAACGGTATGTTACAAATTTATCTAAATTATTAGTCAAGATTAATCAAAGCACACACTTTGAAAACAGTTTATGGTGATTTTAATTTACATCATTCAATTTATACAATAATTTAACTAGTTCAGGCTTAACAGTAAAGTCTATTTGCATACTTGCGTTGAATGTAAAGCATCTTCCCATAGTGGTTTCTTTAATTTGGATAAATTCTTTATCTCTTAGCATCAGGCTCCATTTCAACTAATATTACAAATATACTTATAATAACTACACAAGATCATTATCATGAATATATTGATATTTTATGATTTAGACCTACTTACTGTGCATGCAAGTATGTACTGTTGATTAATTTGTGTTATGTTCACAATAATTAATTTAGTATCAGGATAAAATAATTCAATAGTAGTTTACTCAATGATCGACTGATCTACATAGATATGTTATTCTCCGTCGCGTGTATTTAATAATTATTAAAATAATTATTCCGAAAATTAATTAAATTTACTTCATAATATTACAACATTTAATCATTGCTCTAATGACATATATAAAAATGAATTATTAAAGCAGTACTTTAAAATACCAAAGTATTTTAATATAGAAGCGATAATTACGGGATGGTTAAGAGATCGATTATGTGAACTTTTGCGAACTAATATTAAATGAAAAATTGGAAATGCTTGGATACAGTCACGATGTAATCTAATTGCACTTTAAAAATCTTGTTATCGATGTATATCACACGGATTGATAATGTATTCATTATCAATCTACAATGTCTTGTAGATTGATAATAAATGCATTAGTCTTAACTGTAAATAGAGTAGGCCTAGTATGATTACCGAGACTAACGACTAATTATCCTATTAGTTTTTTTAGTCTATTTAATTTTTTTAGTGTGAATCAGTTTTTTCAAACAATTTTCCGTTTTTAAATCACTGATGTAGGCCTACTCATTTACAGAGTCAGCATTATTAATTTAAGAGATAATAAACTAAAAAATTACTATAAAATAAAGAATTACTAATCTCAGCAAATGAGTCTAAATACGTAATTCCAGATAATTTTGCTTTGTGTCATTCAATCGATATCAAAATTTTAAATTCATTTAATAGTTAACACTTGATAATCCATCATTAGTACGACATCTATAATTATCTTACTTCGTCACAAATTCATCTCTTTAATATTATTTCTTACCCATAAAACTGTTTCGTCAACAGTATTCAAACCAGCGTTAAAAATATCTTCCAACTCCTTTTCAGTTACATTTTCGATGTCCACCTCATGTCCATTCACTATAAAGCTCTCCCAATTCGAGGCGTTTCCATGCAAAATCCAATCTCCAACTGAAACTGTTTGTATCAGGTCTGCGAAACCTAGAAATAACATTACACCCGCAGTCACGCGTGTATTATAATACGAACTCAGACACATCATTTATAACGATTCAAGATATTAAACAATATTGTGAATAAGTTTTCATTTTATTTCGCTAAAAAATATTATTATTCTTCTTTTTAGTAACAATAAGTTAATCATATAAGTTTAATCTAAACTTTTTTTTAAGCTTAAATATCTAATACTTAACGTCCTTGAAAACTTCTAGATTTTATAAAACCAACCGTATTTTTCAGCCACTGACTTTTTGAACCCATTCTCGTTGCAGAATGTTATCTGAGGAAACTCTAGACTCGGGGCTTGAACGAGACTCATACCCGTTGTCGTTGGATAGGACCAATAGTAGGATATTCGATCTTGAATCTGATAAAAGGCAAGACCGAAACCAAACGCTATCAACAACAACCAAACAAGTTTCTGTAGTGGCGTTCTCGATGCATCCATAGTGTAGCGCAAGCCGATTATTGAACTTTCTTCGGTAAAAGCTGTCAGTCGAAATCTCAAGAGATCTGATTTGGTTTCTGGTTGAGGGATGTTTGATTGTAAATTTCTGGAAGTACTGCCGCCGCGAAGGAAACCCACGGAAGGCATAATGATTGACTTAGCTTCTTTGTTAATTAAGTTAAGTTAACTGTTAGCTCACACAAAACTCGTTATCTTTCTTTCAATTAAATTTTCATAAAGTCCGTTTTTAAACTATAGGCCTATAAATATAATAATAATGTTGTAAGATGTGTATAAATAGTAATGTTGATATATACTGAATATTAAGTAAACTTAAAAAGGAGTGTTCCTACACTCTTACATATATAATTACTCTAAAATTTGATTACCTTAATTTAATGATATGAGCGCATAATTACTCTTTTTATTGAATTCAATCGAAAATAAATAATAAGAAAAGTACTTAAATTGTAATTTCTTATATGCAACAAATTTGTACACGATAAAATATATTGTGATAGATCAATTTTTTTGCATATTTTCAGTTAAGCAATCTAGTTTATATACTATTTGTCAATACTGCATACTATAGCTTAGCATTCCATCGCTGTGTTCTTAATCGATGTAATAAATATTTACTTTCTGTTAAAGAGAAAACACTTTTTCAGAAAATATATAATTAGTATATACACAATTATTTGTATAAGCCTTACTTAGTAATTTAATATCACAATTTAAAATCGTTAGACCTACATATGTTACACATTTAAGGTTACCATACATCTATTTCTTGATACAGAAGCGACTAATTGACAGTTATAATTAAACCTTGCTTTGTATCTAGCTTTTACTGATTTAATATATGTACTAGATTATTTTATTTCATTTTAAAAAGCTTTTTAAGCGAAAAATATGAACGCATATTGCTAAAAGTTTCTCTGACGAGCCTAATGTGCTCTTAATTAGACTGTTGCATATTATCCGCGTTGATTAATTTGTCGCGAAGCGCAAAATAAATATTATTGCCTTCATTGCATTATCTCTTGGAAAATTAATGTTCTATGTTAAATAAATCGATAAAATGTTGATCAATTGATGTGCGATTACTAATGCCGTTACAATAAACAGCATTGCTATTTTCGTTACTTTATTAATTTCTATATTATGACATTGTGTCCTATACGTTTTAGTCAATCAGAGGTCATGTAATGCTTAATATTTGCCGTTTCTTATCAGTGCAATTTATGGTATGACAATAAGTTTTTAAATTTAACATGTTTACCGTATTTCCATATAGTATTGAATTTCATATTTATCCCACGCACGCCACAGAATTCTTACACAATATTGAGTGTAATTTTCGCTATAATATTAATTCTTTCACGTATAAATTCAAATAAGCACTATTAAACGTGTTTAGTGAAAAACAATTAATATAAGCTTACTAATTAAATATTAAAAAGTTAACAAAAATTGTGATAATAATATCTCTGTTCAATTTTTATTTCAAAATTGTTCAAATTATAAGATATAGTCCTGTATAGAATAAAAACGGAGAAAAAACCTAGAAAAACAATTTAAACATATAAAAAATATTAATCAAAGTTTATGATTCATACAATTTTAGAGTTTATATAGAGATTAAATTATAATTGAAATGAGTACACGTTATTACATGAATAACTGTTGTTCAAAAAAAGTGACTGAAATCTGAAATTATTCATCCATCGTAACATTTAATGTTGTTAATCGATTAAAATCAAGGTAAACTTTTGCTTAGATTCTCTTCACAAATCTGTACTATTATGCAATTTAATAGTATAACTGCTTAAAAAGGGAAAATACAGTTTCTCAAATTCGCATAATTTTATTTCTATCGACTTCATTAAAACAGCCAATTATACCCTACAGATACATATAGAATATGGATTGTGTTGTTATACATCCTTTGCATATCGTTTCTTAAAATTAGAAATTTTGTAAGTTAGATTGCAGGGTATGAAAATACTGCCAAAATTACCAAATATAAATAATTGTATATTATGTAATTCGTATAACGGCGCTATTTCACTTATATTAAACTATCATTGCATTTCAACTAGTCAGACTTTTAGTTAAATTATACTGATAGCATTTTCAATATGCTATGTTATGTTTTGTGTTTAATTTCGTTTCGTTTATTTTTCTATTTACTGATTTGTGATTAATACTTGTTTATATAGTTTTATTCAAGTTAACTTTAGACAACAATATTACTTGCTAAGTTTTTAACACTTTTAATTTTGAATATTCACTTTTACAAATTTACAATGCAAGAAATTACGTGTAATTTGCAAAATTAAGAATGAGTGAATTAATGATGAGTAATGCAAGCTGTGTACATTTTAAATGCAATCTAATTTTAGATGTAACTGCATATATTAAATACAAACTTATTTGATTAAAAAACTAGCAGTATACATTACAGCAATGGAACTCAATATAGAAATTTGTAATCAACATCCTCAACAATCCCTCTGGTTAAACCGGAAATTAATCATTGCTTTGAAAACTAACGATTCAAGTTAATTTCATTCAGGTTAGAGGGGCATAATTTACTATCTGGAATTGAATACCATGAATTTAAACAACTAATTACCAAATTAACGTCATGAAGTATAGCTGTACGGTATATAAGAAAACAAATTCATGACAGTTTGACTCAGAATTTGAAAATAAGTCCGCAGTTAATGCTATGACATACCATTAATGAAGATTTATATTCTTTGAGTTACACGATAACTGAAAGAATACTGTAGTATTCTTAAGACGGAAAAAAGTGAAAAAGATTCTTTCATAAAATAGAGAAAAGAGGAAATAAAGTAAAGATGTCAAAAGGAAGTACATTGTTTCTGCTGCTGGTAGCCATGTCTGTTTCAGATGCCTTCTTATTTCCAGATCTCAAACAAAGATCAGGTATTGTCTTGAATTATGAAACACTGTTATTCAAAGTCTACATTTAGGCAGCTCAATTTTTCGACTCTTTTCATTCATGAAACGCGTCGAAATAAAAGATTATGTCTTTATTGTAATAATTTTAATATTAGAAGATTATGTCTTTATTATATGTAATATAACTTTTATTAGTCGCATTTAACAATTCAGTGATTAAAATGCACAAATATTAAGTAGCAGATATCAAAAGTATGCAGTGGAAGTATACATTAGATTTTATTTATTTATGTACAGATTTGTTGATTGATTTAGAATACAGAATGATGCAATTGTTGAGAGTAAATACTTTTCGAATCACTTATTCTGTCTTATTTTAAATTTTCAAATTTAGGTAGATAAATAAAAATTAACTAGGCATATTAATTAGATAACCTGAATTGAATCTACCTAAATTGTAATTTTAGTTTCTCGCGGTTCCGCATACAAGATAGCTGTTCTACAGGTTAGAACTTCTATGTCTTTTCATTTAGTTAACTCGTTTATCCAGCAACTGATTTTGCTTAGCTGTATTAACTGTGGGTAACTTTTTTGTGTCATTAAGCTCGTATGATTAGAATCAAATCGAAAACTTGTGATGTGATCTTATACACAATTTTAATCAATTAAACCTAAAAGAAATTATCGACTAAATTGCGCTTATCTTTGACCTGATTTCTTAATATTTCAAAATTATGAGTAATAATATAATCTAATAAATCTAATCTAGATAATCTAATTAATATGCCTAGTTAATTTTTATTTATCTACCTATTTGTTGTGTAAACAGGAAGAGCCTTATCTATTCACAAACGGTAGTGGCTATGTCACTGATCTTCTCAAACAAGTAACAACTTCCTACATGGCGATGAATAGTGGCAAAGAGATCCAACTTGACATTGTTCCGGTCCAAACTTGGAAACAGTTGATGTCGAAAGCAAAATCAACTCGTTTTGTAGGTTTCTTTTATAAAGAAAAATTATTTACTATTTTGCATCATATTTTACATTTTGTAGCAATGACTGACATGTATCTTGCAAGTGCAGAGATCTCTCTTATTTATGAGCATATAATAGAAAATCAAATTTTGATCACATGCGACTTAGAATTTTGGTAGTCTTTGATCTAAATCATGAAACACTTGCAGATCTAAATAGTTTTGTGATTTAGTCAAAATAGGCCTGATACCCAATCCTGTTAACGTGTTACAAATTATAATATCTAATTAAATTATTCTCAAATTGAATTTAATAATCATGAAATTCATCAATTCACTTGTCCCTTCTTACTAACATAGGCATGAGTTTACTGACAGTACTTAATAAATAAACATATCGTAAACTGAATGATTAACTGTAAATAGTAATAAGAAGCTTTATTTCGCATAAAAGTGTAGTACAAAAATATATGAAAAACAAATAAGCGTCTATTAATAATACTATTATAAGATTCTATAATAATTTTCATTCATTTCATTGAAACAACCTATTTATCATAATTTAAATCTTTAGCACTTTATATGTGTTTTATAATTATTTTTTTTTCTTTCTCAGCAAGTCGCATTTGGCCTTCAAATACCTTCCCTTGAGCTCTCCAGTTGGCCGGGTAAAGGTCTACGTAGCACCGTGCCCACTTTACACACAAGCGCTAAGGTTGTATCGAGATCTGTGATTGGTGGAGAGTTGTCGGACGAGAGAAGGACGCAAGGGTTCGTTTCTTTATTATTTAAAGTCACATCAGCATAAAAACCACGTTTAGTGACAAACATTTTGAATATTTTATATTTTACGATGGCGTATTGCTAAGAAGTTGTATGTAAATAAAGTGATGATTAAATGCAAATGTAATTATTGAAAATTTATTGAATAGATGATAAAATGTACCTCATATTTTCAGGTATATTTATCGACGATGCGAGTAACCTATTTCTATCCAATTTTAGTACATATCATGTAGTTTTATAATTACAATTGTTTTTATTTTCAATTACCAAATTTTTTTGTTATTTGTGAGTATGGTTGAAGATTTAGAATAATTTTTTCATCTAATATTGCTTTCATATTAATATTGATCAGAATGTGGATTGAAGTTATGTTAAATTTCTGCTTCGCTTTAGTAACCAGGTTATTGTCCTGAAGGACAGCCCCATGGAGCACCTTCTGGTCGATGCCGTGTCTTACCCGGGCCCCGTCTACTCGGCCGATACCCTGGAAGCGGCCGTCGAGTACCTTCGTTCCTCGACCGAGGACGCTATCATTCTCTCCGACGCAGGTGTTGCGGATTATATCGCTAAAAAGGTCAATAGAAAATTCCCTGTATATATACTGTTTTCACTTCGAATAGTTGCAAAATATTTACTCAAATACCGGTGTAAATTTAAATACAAGTATGTATAAATTTGATCTTTAACAATTTAAATTGAAGATTTCATGTGTTTTTATAGTTTAATGTTTTTATTGTGCATGATAAAGACGTGATTTTATGTTTTCATTTAGTAAGGAGTCATCATTAAAGTTACAGTATGTGATGTTCCTTGATCTCATCTTTCATTGTCTTATTTAATTTTATTATGAACATGATCAGTATATGAGATAAATGAATAAAAAAAATGTGTGCAATAAATAAATAAAATTCACCATTTTCAAGACAGGAACCACGTGAATTTCGGTCCGTCTGCCCTAAGGAAATCCCCGGAACTCGTTCGATCCAGTATGCATTTTTTGGCCGGGACTCCTCTCTCATAGGACTTCTCAATGAAGCCTTATTTTCTCTAATGGCTAGAGACAGCCTCTTCCCAATTCACGCCCGTTACTTCTCAACAACAGAACAATGTTCGGAGTAGAGCTGTCGTTAGCAGAGAGGACTTTTGAACATTTTATTTGCCAAAATAGTGTATTTGATGATGAATGATCTGTTAGTTATAAATACAAACTTATTCAGTTATTTATTACATGGGTTGATCTCAATGTGCTGAATTTAAATATAATGTTGGCATTTTTAAATGCAAGCTGGAATGTTTGAGTTTAAATTGTTAATTTATTGATCAAAACCTTAACATGATCGCAATTGAAGTTTATAATAATTTTTCAATAACGAGTGACATAATTTTAATATTCAGTATTATTAAATTATTATTATTAGCAATTAAAATATTCTTAAATAATATCATTAGTGATTATAGTCATCGGTTAAATAATTCTGTATAACATTGTGAGTAGACTACTTTAATAGAATTTATAACTGTAAATTTTAATTAAAACTTTAGTCATTTAATCAGTGGATAAGACTTTACATAACAAAGTTATAATCCAGTTCAAGTAATAAATACAATTGTGTAGGATAGATCAAGACAGGTATATCCTGTTTGTTTAATATCTATTATTAAAATAAATTTGTAATAGGATGGATATTTGCAATTTTTAGCTGAAAAATTAATAATATTCTAATTAAACATCAGAAAAATAGATTCACGGACTAAATTATTCAGAGAAAAAAATAAATTTAAAAATAAAAATCCTATTATTTCAATAATAACTCGTGAGACTATAATCCAATGAAACTACAAGTAAATGTTCAAGAACATTCCTAGTTTAAATTCAATAATTATTTAAAACTGATTTTATAATATATTAAATAACCATTTAATTTCAATAGTTCAACATAAAGAAGTGCAATATACAACAGTGCAATATACATTATAATACATAGCAATATACAATAATAATAATTGTTATTTAACATAATCGCAAAAATAAAAAGGTTGAGAAACGTTCAAACATTTAAAAATCAGACAATTAAAAAGTGTCTTGGGAAACTGTCCCAAAAG
>JAQIXG010002034.1:0-19055 GCA_034700105.1 Oconnorella tubifera | reverse complement strand
AAATTAACCGAGTGGTTTCAAGTTAATAAATTATCAGTTAATACTAAAAAGACTAACTACATTCTATTTCGTGCAAAACTGGTCAAAGATTGATTCAATTTTAATTTTTAACAATTTTAATATTTTATTGAATAACAATGTGATTGAACAAGTAAAACATAGTAAATTTTTGGGTGTTTACATTGATGAAGAGTTGAATTGGAAATATCACCTGTCACATGTTTCATCTCAAATATGTAAAAGTTTGGACATTTTAAATAAAGTTAAATATAAATTACCAGTATCCACTTTGATAATGTTGTATGTTTAATACATACTCATCTAATGTATTGCAATATTGTTTGGGGTCATACTGCCAAGAATAACTTGAATAGATTAATGAAATTACAAAAGAGGGCTTCGCGTATTGTTACTGGCTCTAATTATCAGAGCTCCGAGTAAGCCAATTTTGATTAAATTACATAAACTGAATATTTATGATATAAATTTGTTACAAGTCGCAAGTTTCATGTTTAATGCTAAAAATAATAATCTTCCATCATTATTTTCAAATTATTTTACATTAAATTCCACTATTCATTCCCATAGTGTTCGTAGTGAAAATACTTTTTATCATGTCTCAGCGAGAACAGTAAACAGGATGAATAGCATTGAATTGTTAAGCCCTAAAGTTTGGGATCTCATTCCTTACTCAATTAAAAATGTCTCAAATATTAACTCGTTTAAGAAACTGTATAAGAACTATTTATTACATGCATATCTATCAAATATTTTTTTAAACTAGTGTGGATGTACTTTGTTCTTGAATTCAATTTATGATATTTTATCTATTTACAAATATTTAAATTACCTTAGAATTTAACTTACCTTAGGACTACTCAATTCTAGCTACGGGGACGTTTGTCTCTACTTCGAGTAGGCCTTTTTGCATTCAATTTTCGTTTATCAGTTCTTCTAAAATTTATTTACTCGTACTGCGTTAGTTAAGGTTTTTTCTCTTTTGTCGAACATTTGTTACTTAAGTTTTTTTTCTATCTTTCTTTTATCTTTATCTGCACAGCGTTATTTAAGATTTTGTTTAACTTTTGTTGTGTTGCAAATAAAAGTTACAAAAAAGTATTGCCTTTCCTCAATGCTGTGAAAAGAAATATCTTTGACAGAATGTTTAACAGTAGGCTCCCAGGGCGCTGGTATAATGTCTAATATCTTTCATGTCTGATCTCATCTTAATCAACTTTTTTCCCTTTCTAACTTAATATGTCCCCTTCTCTATAGATATAAATCTAGTTAATATTATCTATTATACACACTTAACCTAATTTATATCAACTAGAGAGAAATTCTAATCTAGACAGTTATCAGTTACCTAAATTTAGCGAACAATATGAATATACATTTCATCTACAAGAAACTCAGATTTTCTCATCAAAAATAAGAGAGAAAAATATTTTATTTTAAACAAAAGGCAAAAAATAAAAAGGGTATGAGTTCAAGCAATGTCAATGAATAATAAAAGTACTAAATAATATTTCTAGATATATATTTTTAATTCTATTGAGATCCTATGTCGACACCCAGATTCTCATAACTTCCAGATTAGGCAAATACTCTATCAAAACTTCTTGTATATAATCAAAAGTAGCTGTTATCTTCGGTTAACATCAGTAATAAAATATAATGTAAACGTGTTAACACTAAAAGCGCGTTTAAAACACAGCAAGAGCTCTTAAATCAAAGCTGATCTACTGTTTCGCTGAACTTTGGGACTAATGGAATAAAAATTACTTCATTAGAACTACTAGTGCATAACATGCATGCGTTCACAAACCATCACATGCCAAGCAATTAACACAGTGACCCATTGGCGTACCATAATGAAAAGAACTTCCAGAAGTTTCTGTATCTTCTCAAAATTAAATATTTTCATCTCTTTGTCTCATTATTTTTCAAAATTTAAAAATTAAGGGAATGATATTAGTTGATGGTTTGATGTTTTATGGGTATATCTGCACTATAAACTAGTGTCTAGATATTGTTAGCAAATAAGAAATACATTTTAAAAAAATTAACAGCTACTGCTAAATGTTATGTAAATATGTAACATCTCAGACATGAAAAAAGTATTAACAATATAAAATATAATTTAATATAAAAATCACATTTTTTATAACTTAGTCATACTTCAGCCTTCATAATACTGGATCTATTACAGCTAGATATTTCTGGCAAATTTTCTGTTATTGTTTATGTTTCACAGCAGACATATATGAACCTACATGCAAGAAACACTGGTACTGCATAACAGCTGGCTCTGCACTCTACTGCTGGCCTGCTCCACCATCCTGATGGTGGTAGAACATCATGAGCTGAGTCACTACCACACATTCATCATTAAATCAACTGCTACCAGGCCTCCTTCATGAATGGACTGCTTGGTCTACTTTCATTATTAATCTGCTTTCTGTTAATCAGCGATAATCTACTAGATTTAATCTGCAACTAATAATTGAAAACTCCTTCAGTGTATAATTACACCATAAAATCAGGTCAGCAAGTGTAACTTATTTATACTGTAATGAATAAAAAGAAGCAATTTGTGAAGATGAACTAATATAAATGATAGATCCAATATTGTGCAATATTTTTAAAGTGATCAGAAAACGATCTAAAAATATATACCAAACCAAATATCTAGCTCAACCAATATTACCCTTATCAAACATTCGGACTAATTCAAGCTCATGTGATAAAAATTGGACAAAAAAAAGAGAAAAAAAAGATCAGAAAGACTAAGCTAATGTAATATATTTTGTTGCATCGACTAAAACCTGCATTGCAATCATATAACAAGAAATTCAAGAATTGTTTGGCAATAGTATACCAGAATATGTAAATAAAAAACAATGCACTAACTAATCTCACATTTCTCTCAGCAGTTTTTTATATGCATACATCATCTCTAAAAAAGTGAACGGGACTGAATCCTGGAATTCAAAGCTGGCAACAAATATGCTGTCATTGAAAGAAAAACATAAACTCTACTGTAACAGTGTATATATTATTGCACAGCACACACCGGTAATGCAAAAATCTATTTTTCTCTGGAAGTAAAAACTATTAAAAAGCATATGGAAAATGCAGCTATTCGTTTATTCAGTTATGAAATTTATATACAGTTGTATAACAATTCTGTATTTGTTTTTCTATTAGTAAAGATTTCATAACAAATTTTTATAATTCTTTTAACTAAAATTTTTACTTGTCTTACAGTTGCAGGTAAGTTATAAGTTGTACATTATCTTTACATCACTCTCTTTGAAGCATCCTATTCCATGGAAATACCTTACTATAATTTTTGTACTAAATCAAGTGAAGCTTAACTTGATTAGCTTAACTGAATAATACCCAATTTTTGAAACGCACAGTTCTGAGTCTTAACTGTATTCTTCAAGTAATTTATGAATCGACCCGCCGTGCAGTGTTGTCAATCGGTAATCTAATTGTGTACTTTACTGCTAGAAACCCAGAAACTACCATATAGCTATAACGATAGACTCCTTAAACATCAAAGGATCTGATATACAAATTTGTTTAAATGAAAATTGTTTGGGTAATTTTAAGTACATTTTACCAATACTTTCAGATACTTATGAATGCTTTTCCAGTAGCAGCAGGTAATATCTGCTGAAAGTATTAATAATCAAGATCAGGTGGAATGGATCTTAAATTTGTTGATGGAAGATGAATCAAAAGCCTAAGCTATGATTCAACTTGCTCCTAACTGACTATCGCTTAAGTTAATGCAACTCTTTTCTCAATTTTGCACTGATTAATTTTCATAACTCTTTGCAATAAATGACTAATATTTTTCATGTAATTCAGTTGTAAATAATTAAACTATTTCCTAGAGTTTACTAATATATATTTACATAGGCGTAATTACAAATTACAGAAGAAGGATCTAGCGGGCAGCCAAATATGAGATTTTTAGCAGTGAAGTCTGTTGTAATAACGTATCACATTAAGCAGCTTAAACATAATAACAATCAGGACGCTATTACAAGAATGTTAAATACCTAACATTTTATAATTTTATTCTTATCTATATTACGAATTCAACATCACAGAAGAACTACTGCAACCAGATTCAACATCAAAATTCAGATGTAAACCATTAATAAGGCGCAACGCTGTTAAAAAAGATTTCAGATTCAGAGAAGAATAATTAATCTTTCAGGCTGCCCATTATTCTAGAATCTCTTTGCAGAAAACAATGCCATACTATTTATTACAGCTAAAATACACACAGCTAATGTTTAAGCTATTACTTTGTGTTCTAGTTTCTGCTGTAATGTAATAAATCAGAAACTGTCTGAGAGCATAAAAAATTATCACCGTTATAGTGTACTGTTATAGTCGCTTGAAAAAAAAAAAGAAAAATTCTTGAAACTATAAGTGCAACACGTATGCTAATAACAGTACATTGTATGATATTATATTGTTTGAATAGCATAGAGTTTTTAATACACTTTCTACTTTCAGTTTCAAATTTTGTATACAGTAAAATTTAAAGAGAAAAAATGTCAAAATCTACAAGAGAGAAGGCCAGCAATCTCTCAACTATCCATACAAAATTAGAACTGTTTACAACCAAAATTTAAGTCAGAATGCTACCGTAGATTAGAACAACATTGTTCAAACTCTATATCAAACCATGTTGGCTAATAATAAAGCATAACATTCATTATTAAACTACATTCAATTCTCTGCACGCTTAGCAACATTGTTGAATTAATGCATAATTTCCAATGTGCATTAATCAATACTCATGGATTGAGGTTAATGATAATATTGTGTTCTGTTTTCATATTCAATACCAAATTGCAGTCAACATGCAACAATAAACAGCTAGCTATCAATAAACAGCTAGCTATCAATAAATGTAGACAGCCATCAATAATTATTGTTGCAGTCAATATAACGGAAGTGCCAGCTTCCGCTTGTCGATCATCTGCAACTCTGATTCAAGTTAGTAGCAATTCACAACATAACATGCAAAGCAATAATCGGTCAGCATGGGCACTATTAAATGCACGTGCATTGCATTCCTGCATAAATATATTTACTGCCATAGGCACGAGTGCTACAATTTAGAAATTAATTTAAATAAAAGCATTATATAAATCAATCTATAATAAATAAATAAGCATGAATGTATGTTTGTTTCTTCCTAAACAAAAAGCTTCATGTTGTGCACTTAATATTTTCATTACTCCCTGGGCTATTAAAAGTTTTTGCAATTGTGGTTAGTGGGGGGAAGTACTTTGAAGAGAATGGCAATATTTTACTTGAAAATACAGAGAGCAAAATAGTTCTTACTATAAAAGAACTGATATTTTCAACAAAAAATATTCGTTTATAATAAGTCAACATGTATTATATTAGACTTGTCGACCAGACCAAATAATAATGCTGAACAAAGCAATTGATTTCACAATAATTGACTCAACTTCCACTGGCGTTCTACTAAGCACTTCTATCACAAAACAGAGAATCTCTCTAAATATCTAATTAGAACACTTCAGAGAAATAACTCGGGGTCTGTATGACACTAGAGATGAGAAAACTTGTAGGAGATAGTCAATTAATTAAAATTTTAGTGTGATTGCATAGCATCATAGAACATTGGTATGTTATGACAGCATCATAATAATTAGTGTATCTTTGATAGTGAAACTTAAATAATAATCTATTATTTGTAGACAAAAAATAATATAATTTCAATAATAATAAAAAAGACTAATGTATATTTCTGAAGTTTAAAGTTGAGTATTACATAATATGATAGCTCAAAATGTACACATTAGAAAGACTGTGCTTATAAATGCAATCATACTAAATATTACAATCAAATGAACGATCATGCACAAGATTCTCATTGATTAAACAATGCAATTTAAATGTTAGATTTAAAATAAACCTTTATGTATATTATGTAAATCTACATATTGCGCTCAATGTATTAAATTTAAAAGGATATTTACATTATTAATATTAGACAAATAAAAATTAATAAAAAATAAATTAATATTTATTACTATTATATATTCTTATCGATATTGCTCATGAAACTTGCCTATGCTTTTTCTCATGAGTAAATTGAAATGTGTAACTTCATTGGCATACATTTCTGTAATGAAACTTGTTACCATTTATTGCAATCATAGAAAGAATAATTAATAAGAAATATCCTATTGAAAATATTTACAAAAGAAACTATAATGAATTTGTAGTTGAAATAGAATAGAATATATAATCTAAATCAAAATATAAGAATAATCTAGACATAAAAACTCAATGATTTAATAATACCCTTGAAATTTTATAATTTGTGTGCACTGAAATATAGTAAAACATTAATAAACAAGATCCTGGATTCAGTAAATGCATCTTGTTAGAGGAAAGCATAAATAAAAAAATTACATTATAACATTTAATAGGCTTGGTAATGCTAACTAATTACATCATACTTAGCAATCAACTATTACATAGGCATATATTGTGCCCATAATAACAACAAATTATCAACAAATTCTTCAAAATTTGTATATTTATTTGAAATTTAAAATCTACATAGAATGTTTCTTTAAAAGAATATCTACAGAATATCTTTAGAGAATTCTAAGCTATGTTTTTATTTCCTTTCAGGAACTATTTGGAAATTAACTCCTTCTTGATATAATTCATTTAAAAAACTTATTACAAAAACAAATATTAGTATTTAGTCCAAATCAAATTTTATCTACATGATAAATTTCATATCCAACTAAAATCTCCATAATCAGTTCATTTGATTATTGATCTAAAGATAACAAGTTCTGAAAATGTGAAAATAAATCTGTTATTAACTCTGAGATTGATATGGCATTCAACAACTCAAAAAAGAAGCAAAACAGACTAATATTCAGGCTTTGATTAAGTTAACAAAACTATTTGTATAGGCATAATATAGTTCAAAGTCACTGATATATCACTCAATGGTATAGCTTTAAAATGTATTTATAAGCTACACTGATATACAAATTTGCATGCAAAGTTTCATGTGATTTCACAGTATAAAGATTTGAAACTAAATTAAATACCATAAAGAACACTATAAACTATAAATGACCTGAAGCCTAAACAAATATGTACATTCACAGCAAACATAATAAAGAAATGTCTAACTGTTAGAATGTTTCACATTTATGTCATACATCCAATTATTATTGAAAAAATTAAACCAAATTGTATTTACATAACACATTTCTATTATAAAATTGTAAATTTTTATTGCTAACTTGAGTATGAAATTTTGAAATTTCAATAACAACATATACATTCAATAACAATATTATAATGTACTCACTATTTATTTACTTTTGAACCAATGCATCACTTGCATTTAAGTTTGCTAAAATGAAAGATTTATTATTTAGTAATCTTCTTACCTGCAACGCACTGTTGTTGAGAACAATTACACTTGGCTTCCGTATCGGTACTGACACACAAACAGCTCGACTGACAAGGATTACGTATTTCACAAATCTCCGGCGGTGTCTGACTGACACCAACACCATCTATCAAAGCACCACGCACCGTCTGACACGTACAATTACCAAAAAATATATTCCTCATTTCTCCTCTGAATCTCTGTTCAAAAGTCACCGAAGGCAATGCAAGATTCTCCAAATTTTGCCTGAAGTGCGATGGAACCCCTCCCACGTACACGTAGCTATTGGTGCCCTTTCCGAAGTAGAAGTCTGATCCAAATGAATATCCACTTGCTGATACTCCATCTACGGTCAGTGTAGTCTCCATGCGCTTGCGTCGCACTTCTACCTGATGCCATCGTCCATCATTGAGTCCTTGCCCAAGGATTATCTCAACATTACCGTCCCTCCCATCCACAACATTTAGAACAACGCGCACGCGACCTCCAGGAATGAGCATCACCTCAAAGAAGTCGTATGTTCCTCCGTCATCTACATACCACAACAGTCCTTCAGACTGAGTCGTTTTGAATTCAAATGAGAATGAAGCGTTCTGATGACATCCATCCCAGACTGGATATCTGGCGTAGGCTGTCTCACCACCGGAGAGAGTAATGGCAGAAGTGGAACTTGACCATAATATTAGAAATATAGCCGAAATGCATAAATGGACAGATCGACTGGGACGCATGGTATCATCAATTATATCAATTGTTATAACTGAGTTGCATCCATGTGTAAAGAACTTATCTGCAATAGAATGATAAACAATAATTTAAATGATGCAAATAACTACAGAAAATTGCCTAATGCTGTATAATGCAATTATTTAATAAGCAATTATTTTAATTATTTTAAATTGTTATGAATTATCTAAAATTTATTCAGTTATACCAGCTCTTCTACATCATTGCAATGAAACTTATTTTCTATAAATACACTATCTATGCACAAACTATTCTTAGATATAGATTACATATATGGATATATAATATAAATTATATATAGCACAGTTCTATTCATTGAGAGACAATATTAAAATTAGTTTACATAGCCAATTAGTAAACAACTTTATTCCTTCAACAAAAATTTAGTGTCACTGTCTATGTTCATCAGAATTGCAAATTAATTAGAATTGCAAACTTATACTTGAAAGACTCTAATAAAGGTTTATAAGAAAACACTTTTGAAATGATTGAAATTGTTCAGAAGCGAAACAAGTAATTTATTTGTTTCTTTGAAAAAGTAGGTCTTCTTAGAGTAGCAGTATTATTAGATGTCCACACTCAGTTGCACGCATTTGATTACCCTATGCCTAACAATGTCACGTTACATAAAACCTTATTACAATGTGACTGTTATGTCTGCAGGCTAATAACCGTTACCTCTTCATGCAAAAAGCGATTTCCCTGAACTCAGTTATGACATAATAGATGGGAGTATTTGAAAACTAGTTTTAAAGGGGTTCTGACATATCGGACCTATTGTATATTATATAAACTGTAAAATACAAAACCGGTAGAGATATACAAGAAAGTGAATACATTTTGAAAAGCTAAAGCGATTCACTTGTAAAAATATGTTACTGCATAATCCTTTCTATTATTGCAAATATTGGCTGATATGTGGAAGGCAATTAACTCTCAAAAAATGAACTCAAACTTGAACCCCTACTCTAAGAAGTGTCGGTACATTCTGCAAAACTTAACATTTAGTAATAACCAATGATCTCTGATAACATTTTTTCTCTGATTTTTCTCAGTACTAAACTATGACTATAAACAATTGTATCAGTAACAAACAACCGAATATTAAATCTGCTGCTACTGCTACATTTTTCTCAGGTAACGCATGCAGCTCTCTAATTACAGCTCTGAACTGCAGTATCAGCTGCTGATAATGTCATAAAAATGTGATAATTTTATTTTACAGTATTTGAGTGATTCTCAACTTCTTAGATTCGGATATGATTTTACTTTTATAGGGTTTGTAGAACTTAATAAATTATAACAAAAAGATTCTCAGAAATTTGTGAAAAAAAGTTAGATCGAAAACACAAAATAAACAAGGACCAAAAGCAAAATTAACAGTCATCAATTTACGATTTAGACAAAAAAATGCAGACCATTTATAAAAAGAATTCAGTGTAACACACGTCTTCCATTAAAGCAATAATAGCCTTTGTATTCTAATCATCAGACGACGAAACATTGTTACCATTGAAGGCCGCAGGTGTTGCCAATGCGTCAAGCCGCCAGAGAGCTTTTAAAAAAATCATTTAATATTATAAAGAACTCTTTGTTAGTATGATTCAACGATACGCAACGAATCTGTCATAATAAATTAATAATTTTAATATATTTTCTATTGTGCCTGCAATGAAAAGAAACACTTACTCCAACAGAATTTCATGAGGTTTATAAATGTAAATATGATAAAAAGCTTTATGGTTTTAAGTAGCTAATATTATGGTTTCTCTCCCATAGCGAACTTTACATAGAGGCCTATGCAATAAAAAGCATGAAATATTTATTATAAGAGGAGCAAGCATACGAACAACTTGCCAACTACTTGTCTGACTTTCATAGTTAGAACAGACTAAAGAAACTTGAACCAAGATATTAATTGCACAAGCAACAGTCAGCAAATTCAGGGTTTAAAACAAATATTTAACTGACAAATCGTTTTGTTCATTTACTCGTTGTTTAAACAACACATCAGCACAAAAATAATGACATGTTGTGATTTGTGTGTGCAATGATGAGAACAATTACTTTTAAAGAAAGAGCATTATATAATTTTCTTATGGAGAGACCTAACGGGCGCATGTAAATCTTGTGAGTGACTTTTAAGTGGATCAACGGCTATCACTGCCCCAGAAACGATTAAATAGACTAATGTCACTTGTTCTATGAGGTTAAGCTGAATCAGAAAGATTCTATTAATAGCCACGAGCATATAGAGAACTTGACTAAACAACTGACTCTATATATAAGTGAACTTATAGAAGTCTTTCGCCCACAATGTAAATATATCTGAGAAATCAATTCAATACAGATCAAACCCAGATCTACAAATTGTCTTTCACTTAATAAATCTACCCATTGCTTAGCTCAACTGACAGGCATAAAAGAATATAATAAAGTCCTATATATGATTAGTTTACAAAACTATATAATCAACTAACTTAGACTTAGCACTTCGGTGAGAAAATTGTAATCTAATAGTAATACTACAATAGAGCATAGTCGTTAAGCTGGTATTCAAGTACAGTACAGCCTTTTGTAATATTCATTAAGATTTCATATTCAATGACTAAGCTAGAGTAGACAGGTCAAGTAAATTCAATCAAAGGTTTTGTAGAAGTAGATGGCATGCTAATAGACAAATAAAACCTATGCAAATAATGCTAAATAATGTAAATCATAATCAAAACTCGCAGCTTTCATAAACATACAGATATTCAACATCAGACTATAAAAGTCTAAAATTATAATAATAGGTCTTTCTGCTCATTACTAGCAGCAGTCCATAAGCTATTATAATGATATTTAGACTCTCTCTACGGGTAAAATATATACAGCTTTAGTTTACAGAAAAAATTAGTCACTCCTAATGATTTAAGAATATCATTCACCCAAGTAAATTATATATAAACTTACATTGAACAGGAACATTTTATAAGAATTAAATTGACTGCTTACAATCCAACACTACCAATGTACAATCCAGAAAAGATAAAATCTTAATATAGCCTATTGTGTTTTACACCTAGGTAAAAAGCGATCGGAACTGAAGACGGAGTAGGAACCTAAGATATATAATTGATTACTGATAGTTCAAATAGTAGCTAATCATGACAATCAGCATATTCACTTGCTAATAAAAGCCAAATGTAATACATTACATACAATATACCCATAGGCCTGCCAATATAAGATCAGATATAGCAAATGAAAAATTTATTTTACAATTAAAGTGTCTGTTTTACGAGTCAATTGCACTTCAACTCAAATACAATGCACCGTAGACTACTTGTGATGACAAAATTTAATATAGGCCTATGAACACTATTGGAGATTGACTTGTTGGACTTTTGCATAGATTAAATAACCATTATGTAACAAGCGTTATATAACATGACACTGTTATTTTTGTCAAGACTCGGTTACTGTTGTTGACTTTACTGAAAATATATTTAAAGTAAATATTAGTGAAATCGATCTCAGGCGACTATAAAAGACAACCTCTGTTATCATAGAAAAAGTAATAAATGAATTACTTTTCATAAGCAATTCACATCATTAAATGGCCTATATATACTCTTTGTCAACTTCTCACATCTCATAACGAAAAGCGCTGTCAGTGTCAACGTGCAATTACTCAAAAAGACATCTACTATACAATAATGCTTTATAAGTTGAATTCAGCCTAATACTATAGATTTTATCAACAAATTTTCTGATGAGAAATTACTCTGACAAATATATGTGGATACAAATCGTTAAAAACAACAATCACCCATTATGTGTGCAAAAATATCCTTCGGCTTTAATCTGATCAAGTTTAAAAATAATAATAGATTCATTATTATCAGAAATTGATTTACTTAATTTAAGCAGTCTAAATTTACTGTAGCGATACAGAATATATTGCAAACAAATATTTTGAATTTAAGAAAATATTCAACGATCTCTGAAATAATAAAATGAGTAGACCTACAAACCTTTTACAAGATGTTGCGAGATCTCAGTCTATAATCCGATATTAGAAATCAAACATTACAATGTCATTCTAACTAACTCTCTATATATACCAATATTAAATTTTATGATCTATTGACACGAGATGCATTTTTGTTAAACAGTGCATTCCTTTACTCTAGTTTTCATTTCTTTATTGGTTTTTATAGCAAATTTTAATTTTATCATTGACGCGATAACAAACAAAATATAATGTTACAATCACAACCAGCCGCCGGTCATATAATGCAATATTAGTTAAAACAACTCGGCCTAAAGTGACCGACAGATCGTCCCAATCTTCAGCTTCGTTCACCGTGGGCTCTTGGTGCCGGTATCATAACTGACGGTAAAACTGATTGCGTTTAAAATCCACCAACGACGAGCGATTCTAATCTACTTTATAACGTTTGCGCTCTGGTTTTGTACGAGCGATTACTATGTAGAGCTAAGTGTGATTTAGACACAATTCTCTAGTGTTTTACTTGGGCGGTGAGTCTATTGGCAACAGACTGTGTGTATGGCACGATGTAGGCCTGGGTCTATTTCATTACAGACAGTCAGGCTTGAGGCTAAAGTGATGTTCTCTTATTATTTTAAACTTAATGACTGTTTTAAATTATTAATAAAGCCTATTAAAATCATCAATTTCAAGAAACATAGAGTTAAAGCAAAATCTGAATGCTTATTGCATGATAATGTAATAAGTATGAAAACTTGCACTAAATGTTATAATATATTCTTAATACAAGAGTTGCAAATCAATTTAAGAAAGTTACAAGAGTAACTACTTTAAAAGTTTAGACTGTCACTAATGCTGATCAATTAGAATACTGGATACAACTAATACAGTAATAAATTATTAAAAATCGTTTCGTACAAATAGTGTATAATCATTATAAGCATCATTAAAACATGGAATTACGGGACTAGGGGGACCACTGGAGCTAGTCAGACTTACCCCCTCATAATTTTGTATTAGATTAAACACATGGTATTCTCTAATATATCCAGAGGAACATGTCGAAATTGTTCTAGGGAAAAAATAAAACGCTTCATCGTGAATTTATGGGACGTTTTTTAATATAATACACTTCTGTCATTAGTTTTTTTTATAACTCCACAAATATATGATATCTCTTGGGAGGGGGAGTGGGGTAAGGCCCCCAAGGTTGATCACTATTTGTGAGGGCATGACTAGATATTGTATATTATATAATCTGATGAGTCTTATACACAATGTCATCTATGTTTACAAAGCCATTCCTCCGAAATTTACTGCAAAGTAATTGTATAGTTTTTCTTTTGCAATAAATAAAACTAAATTAATAAAACTCTTAACCGCCGAAACGTGATATTTAATAATGACACTTTTAATATACATCTACTCGTAAAAAAGCACATACAAAAAACATTAACAGCGAGAAACAAATCTATAATGCTAACTGATTAAATAATTTAAATTCTAAATGAGGGAATGTAAAATTTCATTATTTCATTACATTACAACTATAAAACAAAACTAATTTCATTGAAAAATAATTCCGCCGTCAGTTCAATTACAACATGATCTATAATTCTATATATTAAATCTATAATTCAATAAATCTATAATTCAATATATTTGATCTATAATTCTATATATTAAATTTATAATCAGTACAGTTTAAGCAAGATCATCTAATAAATCATTAGCATCCAAATTACTAGAGTTATTACTGGACCGAGTTGATAACTTCTTCAGTGAACCTTTCGATGCTGATCTGTAAAACACGCGTGCAATTTGTACAATTGCAAAAAAAGCATATTAAAAATTATAAAAAAAAGTTAGAGACACATTAAAACTATTAAATATTGAAGACGCACAAAAACAAAATGTTAATATTGTACATTGCATTTAAGAAAAAAGAGTGAATGACTTGTGAAAATTAAGTTAAATAAGTTTTAAAAAAATATCTAACAGATAAAAGATTCGTAGATACAATATGGAAGCTGGCATTAACAAAAAATGTCCATTCAGTGAAAAAAAATAAAAATCGAAATTAAGAGAAAATAGTCCAGATATATGACTCAACAAATCAACAACTCGACTACTAATTCTATTACTTAATTAATAGAATTATTAGAATAAATTCTAGTAATTGTAATATTTCTATTAGTAGAGATATGGGATTAGAGTTTCTCCCGTGTTTTACGATTTGGATTAGAGTTAAGCTTAGGATCTATTACGGTTATTAAATTAAATGGATCAATTTATTGGGTTGATGTTTTTTGGGGATTGATTATCTTGTACGGTTAGCATACCTAGTTTTTGAAAGGCTAGGTTGAAGTGACGATGCATCAAGCTTAGATCGTTGCGGGATTGTAGGTTTCTCCGGCTGCTTACTTCCTTTCTTTGTTGTCTTTCTCTGTCTACACAATAAAAAATAGTCCAGCAACAATGAACTAAATAAAAACAGAAAATGTGTGGATCATAATGCTAAATATCTTAATGACATAGAATGCAATAGTGATATGCAAAATGTACATGCATCGCTGAAATTTCATTCAAAACTACAAAGCACAATATAAAACATTTAAGCTCTAAACACATTGAAATTATTGATATTTTTAAATATGTCAAAAACTAAGATATCACATTAGTTCGTATCTCAAAGATACCAAATTCAGAAAAAACGTAGATTTGACAAACAATTCATGAAATATTTAAAGACAAAAATTAAGAGTGTCTATTACAAGCATCGATAGTAATCTCACACCTCTTAGCAAGCACTGGTTCATCATTGTCATCATTAGATGCATCACCCAGCACTAGACTAATGTCACTGACATCAGGAGTCAAGTGTGACTTCACTTCTTGTTGCTTGCTTGTACTTGGCTCAGTCTCACTGACTTTGTTCTTCTACACATTAAATTTGACAACACAATAAACAGAAGATTAGTTTTTGTTTGACCAGAGAGAAAGAAGAAGAAAAGTAAATAAGAATAATTCAGATATAGATTACAGGAGCATTGAGAAAATGACAAACATTAGTGCAATCACTGAATCAAGATGTCAAGACAAGCAGCAGAAGTTAATAAATGAATTTTCTTGAAAAAGATGAAACATAATTAATGCATTACGCACTAATGAATATCATAATATAATGTACCCACACCTCTGATTATATTTGTATCAACTTCTGCGCTCATAACAAGCCGCAAAGCTTATTTATATACTTTATAAATAAGTATACTTTTCGAATAAAAATTTAAAGCTTGCAATAAAAAGTTAGAAATCTACAAGATGCAATATAATATCCTCAAATAAATTGACATTAAAATCACACACAATAGCCGTTGAAATAAAGGTGTTCACTAGTAATCATTGACAGAAAACGATAATCATTGAAAAATACATATATAAGTAATAAAAAAATAAGTAGTCACAGAAGAGAACAATAATGACAATACCATTTCAATGTTTTCATCATCAGTGTCATATTCACTGAAATATAAAAATCAACCGCTTTCTTCATACATACAAACATTAATAAAATATCTTCAGATTATTTCAAATTAGGGATAGGGCTAGGGTAAGCTATTCCAATAAAAAAGTAATGAAATCTAAAATTAATTTAACACTATATCAACAAAAGACAAAGAATCTTAAAAAGTTTTACACCATTAATATTAATGCACCAACATTACATACACGTAAAAACAAAGAATTGTTCTTTGATTCTTGAACTCAAAAAAGATTTGTTTTTTAATTGAGCATTATTAGGATAAGGATTACCTATCAGAATGTCGCTGTATACTTTGCACTGGTTTAGTCTTTCCCTTGCTAGGACCTGCTCTTGGTTCTAATGATGAACCATTATCATCATCGTGCGTCTCTTTCATATCATTATCATCTCTTCTCATCGAGTCTATATGCAAATACAGCATAAAATAAAATGTCTAAAATACTCTGTAGCAATTTGCAATTACACAAACATATATGCATTAATATAAAAGAGACTCTGTAAAAGTTTAGCGATATAACGCAACATTGAAAGTAACATAAAACTCGAGGCTTAAAACTTAAGATTTCGAGTATAAACTACAACCAATTCTCTATAAGATTAAACATAGTACGAGTTGATCAGGAACAATAGTCACTTTAATGATACAGTATGATGTCTTTCTTTTATATATTAGTCATACGTTTTATTGATTTCTGTAATTACTATAAGTCAACAACGTCGGATCAATAACAATTCATTGAATATTTTTGTAATCAACAATATATATCATAATATAAAAAAAAAATCAAATGTTTAATCTTTGATGGGAACATCCTTACACCCCTCCCCCTAGCCATTATTTTTAAGAAAATATTATGCACCCTCTTTACAATGCAATACTAAAAACTAATGAAGTTATTTGTATCAAAAAAATATTAAAATAAAAAGAACAATTAACTCACTTTCCGCTTTCAGCTGACGCAATTTTTCCTTCTTAGCGTTCAATATAATAACAAACTGTAAATACAGATTTTTACAAATTCAAACAAATAAATATGATTATTATTAGTATCTAAGTAATTATAGTCAAAAAATTCAGCTAAAGCAAAAAGGCTGCATATAACTTTTAAAATAACTAAAGCATTTTATAAAGGATAAGAGATCAGATAAAATCTGTACTTCTCGATAATCTAACACATCTACAACTAAATAATAATTTACGAATAATAATTTACGAATAATCTACAGTAAAAATCCTGTCCATTGCTGTTCGTTTCATGAAAAGCATTCATTCAACAATAAATTTTGACATCGTCCCTCAACGATATAACGAACATTAAACATTTGAATTAAAAATAAAACATAATTGGTAATTACTTTTGAATAGAGCTCATTTTCAGTATCTTCTTTAATTGCAGCGCATTCTGCCAACTTCTAAATAAATTAAAATTCATCGTAATGCAGAATTATCGCAAATAGTATCATTGCTATTCCATAGAAATTAATTCATGGATCAATATCTCAGTCTTAGGTCTCACGTTCGAGTCCAGTATCACTCAGTTATGACATAAGATATTTCTCACAGCACAACTGAAAACTGTGAGAAAAAATGAAACTCAAAGTGAGAGAAAAAGTGATTAAACTTATAATAAATGCATGAAGGCAGGAGATAAATGTTAAACTATAATGATAGATATAAATATTAAATGTTACCGTAAACAGCCAGAATTTACAATTACATAAACAGTCAATATTATATTTTATTGAAATAAATGCACAGATCTATTTCGTTTTATAAATTAGAATTAGTTGAGTACTTTAATAGCAGCCTCTCTTTCACTTGCCAAACGATCTCGCTCTATTCTTAGCGTTGTCATTTGATGCTGAAATGAGTCGAGTGACTTGATGACAAACTCGTACACGTCTTTAACAGCAGCACTTGCGGTAGGACATTGTTGAAGCGTTATACTTCCCAACAAAAACTAAACAGAAATAATTACATCACATGCGTGATTAATCCTAATGCTTAGATAGCATCATTTTAAAATAGACTAAAATGGATCCAATTAGTTATAAAAGAAATAGTAACTAGAAAATCATAGCGAAATTATAATTATTCATTATGTAAATTAATGGCTCCGATTAAAGATAAAGAATACAAACTTCATAATTTTTTTCATCTTGAAACTGATTAGTAGACAAATGAAATGCACAATTTAAACATTTCAAACTGTTGTATTACACAAACATTATTGTAATATAATAGAAATCTTGTTATAATCCACCTTGACTTCCTCAGAGGCAACAACTTTCTTCCAAGAAAATTTGACTTTGCCTGAATCCAGTCTATGGACTTCGTATTCAAACTCTGACTTGGTTTCCTGGTCTGCAGTTAATGCTTTCTGTATTAGAGACTCGTAGTCAGTCAGGTCTATCTTAGTCTTCTTGCTCCAGGATTCTATGTCTGTGCCCCACACTGCGAATCAATGATCACATCAACATCAAGATAGTCATTTCATATTGGATTAATGAAAATACTAGGATACTAACTATAATAAGATTTAATACAAAATTATAATGCACACATTTTTAACAAGAATTGAAACAATTTTAAAAAAGTTCAATATTCCAGATGGTCAAGTCTTGATTGTCTTGAAAGATTGTAAACAGAGAGATAATATTTGCATTCATGTCAAATAAATAATTTTATGATATCGCAAAATACAGTCACCTAGCAAATACAATAACTGAAAATACTGCCGATTTTGTCAATGAGAAAAATAGAAGATACTACAACAATTTTAAGAGTGTATGTTATATAAGTTAGAAAAGCAAGAATAAGTTTTTAATACATGTTCCGTTCCAAGCAGTTTCCGTGTCACTGAGAAGTATAGACACACCCTGACCGTGTCGCTCTGAAAATGACGTCAGCAGATAAAACACTTTATCTTTATCATCACCGCCACAGATTAATTTACAGAATTTTCGATTAGCCATTTTCAGTAAAGTATAGCTGAAGGATTAAAACATCAAACATGAAGCTACATAATTACTTGCAATAAATATAATTAAACTTACTGTATTATCATATAAACACAATATTTTGCATGAATAAATGTCCCTCAATATTGATGATTAAAACATATTTACTAAATATTTGTGTATCCTCAATATTGGGAGATATAGCGTGATAATTATTCATTGCAAAATATAGTGTTTATATGATAACATACAAACACTACATTTGCTAAATATTTTGTATGCATACTGTACGCATATAGCATGCATACAGT
>JAQIXG010002033.1:0-19056 GCA_034700105.1 Oconnorella tubifera | reverse complement strand
GCGGGGGGGGGGGGGATACCGAGAGGGGGTCCAGATTGGATTTAAGTCTGATTCGGGGGAGGGAGGGTTGGGACGGAGGGGACAGATCAGGGGAGAGAGAAGTGGAGTGGGGGTATATATCGACAAAGCCGTGAATTAATGGCGAGATGCGAGCGTGCTTGGTTTTTAACACCTAGCGATTTGGTGACCGAGTTAGGGCTCGGATCGACCCCCGGGGGTCGAAAAGATTTAAGATTGATCGCATGATTTGATTGAGAAAATGAATAAAATGAGAATTTTAATTATCATCAGAGAATATGAAAATAAAAACCAGATTTCAGTAGTGAAAATGATTCAATTGCTTTTTAAAATTCGCAGTGGTTATAGGAATTTATTTAGAGTTTAATTGTAATTAACTGTAGTTTTAAACACTTAAAATTGTAACTTGTTATTTAAAAACTTATTAAATGAATAAAAACAATGCATTTTTCGCATTTAATAGTTTCAGTAAGTTCTAAGTTCAGTATTTTATTATAATACGTATAACAAAAAATGCGTATAACAAAAAATTACAACATAAATCTGCTAACAAAATTAAAAATTAAATATGAAAAATGATTAACCCTAATCATTCTTTGATCATAATTTACGAATCAGCGCTTTGTAATGTTATTACATTTTAAAAATCATTAAAATCTTTAAAATTCGCAATGCATTTCACTAAACATAAAAACTCATCTCAAATTCTCTGCGAATTAAACGATATCGATTGATCCTCGGAGACTTAAAAATTGGTTAATTTTGTTTTTCAAATGCACTTGTCGTATTGTTGGCTTCAACTTAAATAAGATAAGTCTCATGAGATTTAGCATTGCGATCTGTTGTCTCTTTGTCTTCATTATTGCTTAATATAAACATGGATTATTTTTGTGTCTTCACTTTTCTGCAAAAACTGAATCAAAATTGATGTTGCATATCAAATGCACCGTGACGCGTCAAATCGGCCCCGACAAAACGTCCTCGAATGTAAGTTCTTAAGGTTAAGGTTGGAGTTCTGTTTAGGTCTAGGATTGAAGTTTAGATTGGGATTAAATTTCGGGTTAGGTATAGGGTCGATTGGAGTTATGGTTACTAAATGAATTGAATATTAAAAAAACATTAGATATAAATTTATTAATGTAAATGTAAACATGAAGTTGATTTATTGAACGTGCAACCAGACACAAATTTCAATAAGGTTTAAAATGGTTATCTCGCTTTGCTTCTTAGTCATCAACTGCTGTTTTATCTTATCTCTATTTTTTCATCGGATTAAATCTCTATTTCTTTCAATCATTCTACTTCTATTTTATCTTTAGTCATGTCTCCCTTATTCTATTTCAATGTCTACACTTTCATTTCAATCTCCACACCTCTATTTCAGTTTTAAGACTTCTATTCCAATCTCTATACTTCAATTTCAATGTCTACGCTATTTCAATCTCTACACTTCTATTCGATCTCTACACTTCTATTTCAAATTCTACACTTCTATTTCAATCTTTACAACTTCTATTTCAATCTCTTCTAAACTTCCTCACTTTCTACTCATTTTCTCTTCTCTCCCTCATATCGCCTCCCTTCAAAGATGGGCTCCTCGAGATGATGATGATTTGCGAGAGACTTAATAATGATAAATTTGCCGGCAAACTGCGGATCAATCTTCCAATCGATCATCGCTGACAGTATCGTCGACAAATTATTTGTGATGGTCGAATTTATCACGATCATATTGTTGAAAGATCGATGATTAACGGGGCGAAATTAGACCAGTACCTAATAGCGTTGGAGTACAACAACGTGATTGCTGCCTAACTAGTACGCCATGACGTGATTGCTGCTAAATATTTCGCATCGACGTGATTTTGAGTTTTTACAAATTAAAGCAAATGAAGAATGAAATGTTTATTCTTCTGATTAAGGAAATAAATAAGTTAATAAAGAAAAATACGAAACGTGAATAGTTTCTTATAACTCGTTTTTCTTGCGCTGTTTTTGATGACCATTTTTTCTGTAACGTACTCTATTTGCAACTGATATTTTACTTTTCTGTTCTTAACGTTATATTCTACGCAATTTCTATAAATTCTTGTATCTTTCGTTACATCTTAACGAATTTGTCTTTACAAATTATAAAATATAAAAATTCATATCTTTAAATTCAAAAATTGATACAATATTACAATTTTTTCATTGTTAGTAACAATAACAAGAGAGTTAATTTAACATGTCATTGTATGGATGTGTTGCTTCAAAGCTTATCGGCGCAGAGGTAGAGCTCCGGATTCGAACCCGACAGGTTCTCTCTCGTTCGATTCCCGCTCATTCTCATTGCATTGTCAACTAGCTGCACCCTTTAGTAGTTCTTAACATCTAAAAATGTTGCATCGTTCGTGTAATAATGTAATCCAGACTATAAACGTAAGTTACTTTTTTTAAACTTTGATATAATAAAGATATTATAAATTACCTTTTTTATGCGGAAAATGTTTAAAAATAATAAAACGACGTATTATTATCTACAAACAACCGATTAAATACAGAATAAACCAATGTAGTGAATATTCAATTCATTATAGCGTATAGTAAATGAAGTATACATGAAACCGGAAGTGCAAAGTGCAAGTGACGTATTTGAATGACGTAAGACGGAAGTGTCCGTACAAGCGATTGTTGATTTGTATCGCTCTCAATCAAATTAGTTTTGTGAACTAATCTAGGTTGTTGAATGATCTACAATTAGAATCTATTTAACATTTATTTAGTAAATTGCGTATTTAGAATTTGTTCAGAATTAGTAATCATCTAATAATTAATTTGTAATCTTGTTTTTAATCTTAATCATCGTCTAATGTTAGTCTAGAATCTAGTTTAAAATTAGTGACTTATCTTGTAGAATCTAGTTCGGATATAGAGATTATTCTAATTTATCCAATAGACCTCTCATTTCTATTTCTATTTATTTTATTTTTTTAATATATAGATATGTAAATAAAATATTAATTTAAGTTTAACCTCACTCGTGAGACAAAGCCATCAATTTAAGCGTCTTACTCGAGGGTGCAACAAATTAGAGCAATCGTGAACGGTTACGTGAATCGAACCTGGATTTGACAAACACTAAAAATAATATTGTTCAAAAAGCCCTCGTTAGAAAAATGCACTAAATCAATTCCAGTTGGCGACGTCCATCCTGGAGTCACTTTGCACGGATCAAAGTCTCGGACACACCGGATGCTTGCGAATCCTGAAGTTTTGGATGTAAATCAGTTTGATTTTGTCTCGACAAGGGGCGTCATTAGGGACCCAGGGGCACCTTTGAAGTTTGGTCCTTTGAGAATTATCGGTTGAGGTGTCAACTTCATCGAATTTGAATACTTAATTCATTCGTCGATAAAATTAGGCAATTGTAAATGTACACACAGCTGTAGCTGCTTAATCAAACATATTCTGAGCAGCTGTATTAAGTTATATAGTGAAATGTATTGTATATTTCATAGGATAGGTATTTCATAGGTATATTTCATATTGTATATTTGCATATTTCACAGTATCATCATAGGATATATCTCTTTTTTAGAAAATAAATATATTGATAGCAATATATATCGACGATAATATAAGTTAATCAGTCAGTCAGTTAATTAGTCAGTCAGTCAGTCAGTCAGTAAGTAATAAGTCATTGCTTTAATGTTGCAACTAACAAAGCGTTACAAATAACATTCGTGAAATCCTCATAAGTTTCCTAGTTTATGAGATTTACATAAAATACTCGAAAGCTTCTTTGACTTCTTTATTAAATCTTCAACAATTATATTCTGAAATAAATCTAATTTACATCAACTATGAACATTTAAAAAGAAACATATATTTATATTTATATTAAATATTTGTTGTCTTTTTCCAGACCAAACTGTACGACATAAGACCAAGAGTTGAAGCCCCATCTGCTCTAGTTTTTAAAATCAATGGACGGATATAATCCACTTCCGATAGTCCGTCCCCTTCAGACCCTCTCTCGGTCCCTCTTACGGTTCCTCTCTCGGTCCCTCTCTCGGTCCCTCTGCTGCCCGGTCACTAAGTCTCCGCGAATGGCCTGGGAGCGCCATTCGAGCCGTAATTCGTCTATTAGGGAATATTAGTACGTGAGCGGAATAGCGAACACAGACACGGGATGAGCTTAATTTGAGAGAGAAAGGGGGAGGGGGATTTGAGAGGGGGGGAGAGGTAGACACGATAAACGGAGATAAACACAGCGATGGTTTCTAGAAGAAAAGAGAGAAGTTAAAAAACGCTCAAAATTAAGAAATTAGAGAGAAAATAAGTGGAATGTTGAAAGAAATGTGCAAAATGAAATGGATATTCACCATGCGCTTTCATCTTGTTTATAAATTAAGCACACGTTTGTTTATAATAAGCAGATAAACGGTTGCATGTTTTATTAAAAAGAAACATCCGTTTGTTTGTAAATAAGCACATGTTTAATTCTAAATGAAGTACTTGTATTTATTTATAAACATGCTTTTCTTTTATAAATACAGTTACATTGATATCAAAAAAATATGTTAAAAAAGACTTTAAAACTGAAGGAAATTTATAGAAGTCAGAAAATAAGTAGACTTTCATCTTCACTATAATAATAAATATTTTTATTATTTATAACTCTTTAATACTGAATAGATTATATAAAAAGAAAATTTAAAATAAATTGATATTGAAAGCGATAACATAAATTAAAGTCTTATTGAAGTCTAATCTAATTGATACACGCGGTAATTTTTGCTCTAATAACTTAATTGTGAAGGGGTCGCGAGCTCCGTTACCCCCCGTTGCGACCCATACGCCCTCGGAGGGGAAGAGGGGGGCACTGGGGCTACACCAGAAGTTCCTCTTAGCACCATCTGGTGATCATGTAACCGAAGTTCGTCACGTGACAGGATTATTTTCTGATCACTAATCTAATCGGCGCAGTAATCTGTTGTCAATTGCTTGTGGTAAAAAAATACTGTTGAATCATTCGAGAATAATCTAGTTAAAAACTTAATTATATAAATTATGGGAATATATTTGGAAATGATCTCTTCTGATGTATGTATACAGTGTATGTATATATATATTTACGTACGAACGCACGTACGAACGTATAAGTAAGTATTGCATGCGTACTTAAGCATGCATGCATACGTACGCATGCATGCATTTATATTGCATGCTTGTATTTATATTGCATACTTGTATTTAAATTGCGTACTTGTATTTAAATTGCACACCTGTATTGCATACATTATGTCATGTTTTAATACGATTGTAATTAGACTAGACGTAGTTACGAAGATGTGACCACATTACATTGGACATAACTCTAAGGATTTAAAAAATATTGTATCAGAAACGGAAATATCCTGAAAACTACAAAAATTATTCGCATAATTACACAATAAATTAATCATAATCTACATCATTTTTCTTGATCATCTTCTTTGAATGAGATCTTTCAAATTATTTGCAACTGTCAGACAGTTTTGATCAGCGGCCTACTGGCAGACTGGACGTCCTGCTGATCTAAACCTTGAGGCTTCGAATCCTAGTGAACAGTTGTTTAGTCGCCAAGACGTGTCAATTGAATTACGCTTCAGCTGCAGTTTCGAGTGAATGAGTGAATGATGGAAGGAATGACTGAGGGTGGAAGGGTTTGATTGAGAGAGGGGGGAGGAGGGTCAATGATGCTTGAATGGGATTGATAAAGTACTTTTAGATACATTGATGTTCACTTCAGTTTTGTTTCAAACTTCAGACAATAACACAGATAGTAAGCATAATAGATTTAGAATCTATAATAAGATATAAAGTGCAGTTCTGGTAATATGGTTGCAATGAGTTGAAACAGAAAACGCAATATTAAAATCTTTGGTAAAAATAGAATAAAAAAAATATTGTAGAAAGATTTTTATTATTGTGATATAAATAATGTTTTTTTGATACAGATAAATCAGCAAAATTATAAACAAAATATTTTGCCTTTTTTATTTAATCATTCGTAAATTCCTAGGTTGAAGTAAAAATGTAACACATTTACTTCATTTCTACAATTCCTAGCCCTAGGCCCATGGATACTATAATTCGACAAGACTACATCAACGAGACTATAATTTACATCTACAAGCGCGAGAATTAACAACATTGTCGACATCAGAGACAATACCACGAAAGGGACAAATCCCCCTGGACATAATTGCCGTGTTTCGTAAAGGGACAAATCCCCCTAGATACAATTGCCGTGTTTTGTAGAGGACAAATCCTCGTGGACATAATTTTAGTTTGGTAACAACAATATTGGTCAAATGAAATCAACTGTTTTCTCATCTCGATCAAATTTATGCAGAAGATATTAATAAAGTTTACTAAAGAAGTCTCAATTAAGCGTATTCTTTTCACATGTGAATAGAGTACATATTTTAAGTTGACAAACAGATATTATCATATGAATTTTTAATTCGCATAATTTTTAATGTTATACTCTCTCCTATGAGACATTTAAATTAAGATAATTTAATTGTTTGAAACACAAAATTTTAGTTTGCATTTTTGCAGCTAAATTATGTTTTTATCATAGACCTTTAGGCGTAAATAAATAATTGAAAATAATTCTAAGTAAATAAATAGAAATAAACAAATATGAAATAAATATCCAGTTACTGTGTTACAACAATGCGAGTCATTCTTATTTGAGAAATCGTTTTCCGGTCATTTTTTCGTGATATGAATCTACTCGAGTGTCGCGTGATTTATTTCCGACCCTTTAATAGAATCTCTCGCACGTACAACTGCAGCTTACTTTGGGCTCTTATATAATTTAACGATTTTGGCTCTTCGTACAATAATCCAGAATTTTTAAAATAATTTGTAAATTCTGTAATCCACAAATCGACAGTGAATATTTAAATCGACCAAGAATACATTAACCCGACAAATAAACAATCAGATGATCCCCTATTAAAAATTATGAGAATACATTGAAGACCCTCTCTGGCCCCGCGTTATTTTTAACTAAATAATCTCGTTGGTGCATTTCAGAAGACAACAGAGTAATATAGATGATGCAGATAATGCTCGGCCTGGATAATAGTCACGTGGATCATCCGGTCTCTTCACATGAGCCTAGAATTGGTCCCGAGATACTAGGCTAGTCGGCAATTAGGCTACAGGTCTAGTCGTATATTAGGCAACAAGGCAATTCGTCCATTAGGCTACCCGGCTAATCGTCCATTATGTACTAGGCTAACCGTCATAAGCATACACTGCTTTTCGTCCATTAGGCTACAGGACTAGTCGTCCATTAGGCTGTCATAACATCTCAGTGATACACTGTTATTTGAAAACAATCAACTAAATAACCCCGGTAATTTTGAAAAGCATTAAAAATTGAAGTATGTACTATAGAAACTAATTGAAACTAATTTTATGATGCAAATAATAAGAAAACTAAACAACTGGAAGCCGCGAAAGAGAAATTGAGTCCAGTAATAATAAGAATAACAGTAAACTAAAGCATTAAAAAGTCTAATAGAAAGGGTTCTATACGTATCCTATACACAAAACTGTAATAATAGTTTAGAAATTATAATTCTACTAATCTACAGTACAGTCGATAGGATTTTTTAACAGACAAATAATAAGAAATATAAATTATATTATTTATTATTTATATATTATATTTATGCCTCATTTGCTATCTTAACAAATATTAGCATACACACAAGAAATCGCCTATAGAGAAACTTTTTTTAATACTGAAAACGATGCAATCTCGTTCTGTACAATGATTAACGACGACCAGAAGATAATAAATAATTCTGTCACGTGTCGCGTCGACTAGACCAAGTCAACCGACAAAGTAATCCGATCCCTGATCGTGTAGAGTCGCGGACCTCTGCGTCCCGGTCCTCAGCGTTCCGGCTCTCGGCGTGCCCGCTCCCCTAGCGTCCGGCACGTACCGTCCGTCACCGTAACGCGTCCCGGACGAGGGAACCGAAAGACGGGACGTCTGTACCGGAAGTTCCCCGGACACTAGGCTTCGAATCTACTTCATCACACTCTTTCCATCTCAGTGGAATATTGCTCTTCTTCGCTTTTTCCATCTCGAATTATCTTTATCCATTTTTTAATTCTTTTATTTTTTTATAAAACAATTTATATATATATATATATAATATATGAATTTTATATAATATTATGTATATAATAATAATATTTTCATGCTCAAAGACAATTCGGATGCTATATGCATCCGCTACTGTTCGTATTACGGTGTTTTATACTTTCATATACTTCCAAACATTTAGACTAAAAATATTAGTGCTGGATCCGGTATTCATTCATTTAAGGCGCTATAATATAACGAGTTTTCTTTAGCATTATTATTGTTATCACATAAAATAACATCGTATCGATGAAGCTGAGATTTCTTGAATAATTTATAAGTCGTCTGAGTTTTACGATAATAGCCACATTGTTAGCATTTAAAATATAAGCACAAACTCAATAAACGTTGTAATAAATAATACCTCACGCTGGGATAACATTGAAGAACTAATATTTTATGGGGAAAAATTAACCGCATCTTTAGGACACTATTAAATCAATACATTTAGCATTGTTGACTTTTAAAATCAAGTTTTCAAGTGTTTTTCTTATTGAGACAAATAATTCAGTTACAATAACACGTATTAATTCTGATAACAATTGAACTTTGATTACGCTAGTATTACCAAATATCGCATCTCTCAATGAAAAAAATCATCTTCATGTTCAGTAACACAGAAATAAAGCTCGTCTCATTCATATCATAAAGACATACAGGTTTACAGCCTCATTAGTTTTCAGTTCAATTTTCCTACGCTCTTATTTCTAGATTTAAATTCTACCATAAATCATTCCCAAACGGGTTAAACGTCCCACATCCCTGAAGCTTTATAATCAAGCGATCTTTCATCTCTCTAATACCATAACTTCACTTACTTTACAACTACAGTACAACACGGGGTCAGCTGAGTCTATCGCTAAATATGCTAATCGAGAAATGTGTACCGTGACGCTCGGGAATGATTCATACGATTCGTCACGAGGGATCGCAACAAACCGGATGTAGTTATCGCATTTCCTGTCGGTATATATCCCAGAGGGCGCTCTGGAGTTCATCGAGAGGTTATCTTTGAGCGGATATAAAATGGCGGAGACGGTCACCGTACGTCATAATATGATGCCATTGAAAAATTATGACTCGAGGGGGGGGTGGTTATTTACCCTGTAGATTATTTAGCTTGGTTTTTCATTTAGATTTGAGCGTAATTTTAAATAAGTGACTTTGAAATTTAAAAGTAATTTTAAACTGCTTAGTATGTGCGGTATACCTCGTCGCTATTAATTTTACGAATTTTAATTAAAATATGGATATAAATTAAAGGTTTATATTTGAGTACTTTTTACTTTGTTATTCGAAATTAATAAATTTGCTTTTGTACATTAAACTCATTAATTTGATCCCAAGATTATTATATTATATCCTAATACCTATTATTATAGGGTATTGCAAGCTTTCAAATCACCACTAAACATCTTTAAAACTTACAATCAATCATCAAACAAATATATACTTTCTGCACTTTCAACTTTCGACAAACATACTCTAAATATAAATATCTGTCTCTTTTTTAAAAAAAATCATTCAAAGCCGCTGTAACCCGCTCCTGGAGCCCCAAGCAATTTCCCTGCTTTGTCTCTACAGACCCGGAGAGAAGAAGGCGAAGGGGCCCCTGCGACCCCCTTCACGAGGCGGTATGTCGCTGGGACTATTTGACCCGGGTAACGGAGGGATTAGACGGCGGCGCATGGTCTAAATAGTCCCTGGTCGAGAGTCCGTCTATCTTTCCTCGCATTGTTCGACTAAAGATGTCGCTGTTATCTCTCATCGAGAATTCTGTGGACGAAATGAATCCATTTCTCGATGAATAGAGAGAAAGAGTCTTATCTTTGTAAAAGAATAAAGTTGAAAGCGAGAAGCATTTATGTGGTAGGCTATTAAGCATGAATGAGATGTGTGAATAAATACTGAATAAAATATAATACACTATATACATTCAAATATGTATACGCGTGTTTAAATACGCATTTGATGACGTAATAACGTACACAAATTTAAGACAAGATAATATTTTATTTGTTACAACAAACTTGTAAACCGCAATACAAAAACAGTCAATCATTATATCAAATCATTATATCAATAAGGAAATCACATGAAACTAATAACTAGACAATTCAAATTAACTAAATAAAAAATAATAATAAATACTAACATGTCAATCAGGAGGTTGCAAATAAAGTCTTGTCCATATATTAACTTAAATAATAATAATCATATATACAAAAGTTATTAACTCTTAATTAGATAGCCGGGATTTATACAAACATTCAAATATGCACACAAACAAAAATACACACATATTTACATACATATCATTACATACATATTATAGACGATATGGTATATGAGTATATTCACGTGCCTACTATGAATAGACATGCCTACAAGTTACAAGTATTCTGACATCTTAGACTTTTACTGATAATCGTTTTCAATAAATTTTCATTTTCTTGACGCATCTTCGCAACACTTTACAACTTTCCATCTAACATCAACTTAGCGGTCGACCGGTTGTACTGACTCGGTACTGGCAGGACACCTTAATTGATCCGAGATTTGAATTTATCTTCGTCGAGATGGCGACATTAGATGACTGGATGGGATGGTTAATGATTCGAGGCTGGGCTAGGAGGAAGCACTTTACTGGGACAACTCATTCGACTAAAAGTGTTGAAGACATAAAACTGAGTAAATCGTTTTAAAGATACAGAATCATATCGTAGAATGTAGATGCATATATTTGTGATGAATAGAAGTTTATTTTAGCTATTTTTGTTCAAAGAAATAAAAAGAATCGATATAGACTTGTTACACACTGCATATATTCCATTGTGTATGTAGTAGGCATATCACAATGTTTTAGATTAAATACATCTTAATGTTAAATTATATTATTATGATAAAAACATTAATGCATAAATAAGTAAAAATAACTGCAATTTATGAAATAGGGTTGTGCTGGATTTGTCTTTCTATTCACGCAGAATCCTTTTACCTTCTAGACCTATATTTATAAATTTGTAACTGGACTACATTTCAACTTACGAGTTATTTAGAAGTAAAACATATGATAAATAAAACCAAAAATCATTAATTGTTGCCACTTTTTAAACTTTCTAGTCTTTACGTCACTCTGCGGTCTGTTTATGTTTTGAAATATGAGATTGTTAGAGAGTGTTCGTGTTAAATTTCTGTTTTAATTTTGAGCTATATTACATTGGTTAAGATTATAAATATTAATGGATTCTGATTTCTTGTTCGGCAGGCTATTACTGTTGACTGTTGGTGTGTAATTAAGATCTATTATCATTATTGAGTAATTAGTTTGTAGAAGAAACTTTAGTTATAACAAATGACAATATCGGATAGATAAATGGTTCGGGCTTCAGTTGTTAAGCCAACATGTATATAGTTCGAGATCCGTGGTTGTTCTTTAAATATCACCAATAAACTAGACTTTTATTTTTGTTAAAGATAAATATGCCGCATCATGCTTAATTTTATTCGCTTTTTTCAGGAATTTATCTAGCGTTAGCCACTCTTGGAGACGGTCAAGGTTTGGTTAACTTTGTTTCATTAACTAAACAAATCTTTTTTTGGGGGGAGGGGGGTAACTTTTTGTATATATTTTTTGTGGTATATGATACACAATGTTGCAAAGACCCCGCCACCACACTCCATTCCAAATGGGTGCGCTTCTTTTCGCGCTCCGCTGATAAAAAAATACAGTACTATACTAATGTTCGATCAAATGATCATAACTGTTTATTAGGATCTAGATCATCAAGTCAAATCCAATCCAAATCTAATTCAAGTATCACGCATCAATGTTCATTCAACGTTTGAATATAAGCTTATATACTATCCTAGTAAAGTAATGAACAGTAATTAATCGATACAAATAATCAAAATATTGATTATCTTAATTATAGCAAGCATTATTTAATATAACACTGCCTGCAGTTATTTCATGTGTTAAAATTCTGTTTAGCCGCTCAATATAAGCTAATCAACTGCTCTCCTGGACTCGTTATTCGAGTCAACGGACTAACACCCCTCGATGTGAATGGATCGCGCTTTGAGGGGGACACGACCTGCGCTTATCTCGTATTCCTACTGCAGTACGTCCTGGCGACTTGTCAGAACAAAAGAGAGTGCGCTGTCAACCAGGTCGTCCTGGAGTCCACAAAGAAAAGGTGTCCCGGGGTGGACTCGGTCAATGTGGATCTCCAGTGTCTAGTTGGAATTGGTCAGTACTGTTTGGATCAATTCAGAATAAGAGCCTCAGAATTGATCCAAACACTGTTTGGATCAATTGTCTAAACTCTGTTTATTAACTCTATAAACTCTTCTTAATTGTCTAAACACTGTTTGGATCAATTCTGAGGCTCTTATTCTGAATTGATCCAAACAGTGTTTATAAATCTTAAAGCTAACATAATTAATCTAATTTATGAGTTAAGTATAAGCTGTTTGAAAGCCGCATTCAATTAAGAACTCTACTGTGATAAAGGATATGTAAATATAGGTTACATTTAAATGTAGTTATAAGTAAGCTTTAGGCCAGTAGATGAAGCTGTTGTGCAATGCAAGTTAGCTAGTAGCTACAATGATCAATGCATTTTGCTGCGGAAGCATTGGCCTTAGCCTTTTAGTTAATAATATTTATAAGATATATTTTAATATAAGATGCTGAATTAATTTCATACATTAGAGAAATGGTTTGTTAATATTTTTCTATAGAGGACGAGTACACGGAAGATTCAGCTAAAAAAGACAAAGAGAATGTAGAAAAGTTACAGAAACAAATACTCGACTCACTCACTGACTCAGTCACCATTACAACACCTCCAGTGATTACAATCACAACTACCACTCTGAGCTTTTCATCTGGTGAATCCCCTGCCCCTGATGCGCAATCCATTACCACTACATCCAGCGAAGGAAAACCCCAACCAGAAAGTGAAGCTACAGCTTCGAGTACGGTAAGTTTAAACGCTGGTACGAAAAAAATTTCGAACAATGTAGAATCTGTTCGAAAGGAAGAATTTCAAGCTCAGAAAATAGTGAATGAGATGGATACTACAACACAGTTTGTTACCAGTGAGAGAATTGACACAATGACTCAATCAAGAGAAGTATATGGTGTGGAAAAGAAAGCTGAAGAAAAAGTAACCAGAGAGAAACCGGGGTATAATGAAATAGAAACAACAACGCAGAAAACATATGAGTCAATTGAACATACTACGCAAGCAGAAAAAAGAAAATTTGATGAAATAAAACAGAAACCAGTAGAGAATAAACAGGTACAACAAACTAGTGAAAGTTCGGAAGAGAAACCTAGAGAAAAAATTGCAACTTCAAAGAAACGAAAGAAGAAACAACGAAAAAAGAAACCGAAACAGAATCAAGAAGAAACAGGAGTGATTCAGCCGGTTGATAAAAATGTTCCGGAAACCGAGAAACAAATCACGAAACAGAAACCAACCATCAAAGGAAAACTACCGGACGATGCAGACAAAACGGTCAAAGTAGAAGAAAAGAAAGCGACTAAAAGAAAGAAAAAGAAACTAAAAAAAAACAAAATACCCAACAAGAAGAAACTTTCTAAACCAAAACCTAAAATACACAAAGGTCCAATTGATGTAAAACTAACCAAACAAGAAAGTGATACACTTCCATTTAAACTACACCGCAGAAAGCAACCTAAAAGACGATTGGTTGTCATACGAAATAAAGAAACCGAAGGTCCTGATTGGTTGGTTGTATGTGATGCATCTAAACGCGATGGTCAGTGTTTGGTGCGCGAAAAATCAAACAATTTACACGAGAGGGCGATTGATGATGAATTCTTATGCGATGTAATTGGGATGACATTGCGAGCTTGCAATGAGGAAATTAGGGAAGATTGCAGCCACGAGACAAGACTTAGGTGCCGGAGGCGTTGGGAGAGGGTTCCTTTACATGGAGGAATGAGTGGTAGGTACCTACGCGTGAGGACTAAAGTTCTGGAGAAGGAGCAGCAGAGGTTGAGTGATATGAAAGCTAAAATTAGTAGAATTGGGATATTAGAGAAGATTGGAAAGAGAAAATTTAGGAGAAGATTGGGAGGGAAGAGAAAAAGGGTTGGCAGAAAGGGAATGATATTTGGAAGTAGAGAAATTAATGTAGGAATGAACTTAAATAAAATAGGATCGAGGTAGAAAATGCTGAAATAGGAACCGAGATGAAAGAATTAGTTGTGTTTGACAAAGAACATTCAGTGAGATATATAATATCTGTGATTTAGTAAAAGTTAATTAATTTGGTATAGTTTCAATTTTGCGTTAATTCTTCAGGTTTAATTGACTGTACTGAATTACAGATTTAATAGAATATTCTATCTAAATTAATAGTTTAGATGAAGAAAAAATTTAAATTAATTTATATTTATAAATAAATTATATATAAATAATATAATATAAATTTATAGAAATTAATATTATTTAAATTTCTTTTTATGTACTGGATTTTAGTCTAATATAAAGAATATTTCAAAGATGATAGTTAAGTAAATAGAACGTGAATACTAAATAAAGCAAAGAATAATTTTATTAAATTATTCCGCTTCTATCGTTGTATATGTCACTGAAAAATTAAGTACTTTTCTAAGGGTGCAGCAAGTGTTATGCGAGATTGCAACGTTTACCCACAACCATTGATTCTGTGACCAATGGTCTGTTTCGCTGAACATTGATAGTGTGATACACGAATCTTTAACTTGTTGCACCCTTTAGCGAGACGCTTCATCTGATAACAATTGCTTTCTATGGAATTTGATGAGAAATTAATTTCTGTTATGTGATTGAATTATACAAATAAAACACACAAAGGTCATTGTAATATTTTAATTAATAAAATTCTGCAAACAAGAATATAGTGTATTTCAAGTGTTTAAAAGTTTTCTATAATTATCAATATTTAATAAAATTTAAGCTCAATTGCAAATTCAGATTTTACCTAAGCTTATTACGAAAAACTCAATTTAATACCATCTATATAAACAAAAGATGCAAGCTTAAGGCACTGGCAACTAAACAAAGTCATTTTTGTTAAATTATAAATTATATCAACCTAAATTATATAACTAATACCTAGCATATATTTTACAATTTTAGTTTTTAAATAATCACTCTGTTTAAAATTAAACAGAGCTTTTAAAAATATATAAAACACTGCATTGCAAAAATACAGGGGGCGCAAAAATTAATATCCTCAAAAATTAATATCGTAAATCTAAAATGAAATTGCCAAAATTGCGAGATGAGGCAGATGCTCGTTTTAACAAAAACAAAAGGCAATAATATAAAGCAATATAAAATGATCAAGCAAAAAGGGATAATGGCATTGAACAAAATATAACTAATACTAATAGTCAAATACTGATATATTATACAAAATATTATTGCATAATAACATTTACAATTAGTAATATAGTCTATAAAGCATCTATGAATGTAATAAGTTAAAAGCATGATGAAATATTGCAAGGTAAAAACAACTTTTAAAAAACGCAACTAAACTATCAAATTTTCGCTTCCAATATTAATATTTATAATCACTATAGTATTTATTAATCAAATTAGAACAGGGGCTTAATTTTGTGCTGAAAAATTAAAAACAAGGGCAGGTCGATTATTTAAATTGACTGAGAATTTTGGGGCGAATACAAAAGTACATGGTTATAAAATATTTTAAGTTAAAATTATTAAAATCTTACTCCGTTACAGTTTCCCACTAGTAATATTTCCTTATAGTTTATAAAATGATAGAGTACATGTCACACTGCAAAACTATTGGGTAAAGTCAATGATATAATACTAAAAATGAGATTAATAATTGACATAATATAGCTACAATAAACACAAAAGAAATAAATATTGCTGAACACAAAAATAAACGACATTTTATACATCTGATTAAAATATTCAACTGGCGTAATACTGATTATTAGGTTGATAAAATGTAATATTCAATCGCAATTATAATATGATCGCAATATGTCAAAATGCTGCTAAATACATAAATTAAAATGACTAGCGAAGTGGTTTAAAAACATCAAAGTTCCGGAATATAAAATTGCACTTTAGATTAACCCAATAAAACGGCCCGCTAATTCATTTAATAACCCTAATGAACCCTAATCTTAACCCAAATCCTACCACTAACCCTAACTCCAATCCTAACCATATCCTAAGCCCAATCCTAACCCCAAAAATTAATAGTTTGATTTGTTGGAGCCACTTTGATATGTAACAGTTTAATGAAATAAATATCAAATAATAAAACCAGATAAACTGTTTGTTTGTCAACACAACGGCCTAAAATATTATAATATTTTATAAATATCATAATTATTAATAAAATGTATCATTAATATCAACATTAATCATTAATAAATTAATCGACAGATTAAATTAAGTAAAAAAATTGAAACAATACAGAAAAAACATTACAAATATCATTAAATATCGTTAGTCAATAATTTCATACAATTCATAAAAGGGTATAAAAGTCAATTAACTATAATTAAAGGATAAATTGCACTTAAATACTATAAATTGCACTTTATCAAATACATATTAAGTCAAACATTTTAGAATCAAAACAGAACTTTTTAGTAAAATTCTAAATTGAGAAACGTGTAAAATTTAACCAAAATAACCATTATAACTCAAAATATTAAAAACTTCAGAAAATCAACTCAATTCAGTATAACTTGACGAAAAAGTTACAAAAAAACTACGAAAAATTACCGTCGCAAAAATCAAACCATATTTTCAACAGGGATCACGAAAATGACAAAACTAAGAACAGGCGACCATCAAAATGCAAATGAGAGAATATGTAAATCAATAAAAAGGCAGCACTGCAAATTATAGGCAAGATGACCACACTACCTGCTTAAACTTCTCTCTCAACCAATAAAACTAATATCTTTAAACTTATATTACTTATTTTACATGAAAATTCATCGCTGTAATAACTTGAATTCACGACTAGTACTATTTTAAAAAGACATTTCTAGAATTTACACGCATTGCTTTACAAGCAACTTCAGTTATATTATATGATTTCGTGACAGACAAATGTTCACAAGACTACTGGTTTATGACTCGTGTTTCATGACACATAGTTCATGTAACTGCGTGACGTGTTCATGACATACTGTTAACATTAATTCAAGCAAGACTCAAACATTGATTCAAGCAAGAGTCAAACCCTAACCCTAATACTGTTATAAACCAAATGTCATGAACAATATATCACATATATTTTGTCAATGAACCATTTGTCAGTCAAAATTTTGTCATGATACATAATTAATCAAATACAAATGTAAAGAGATACTATTTCTTTACTATTTCTTCATATATCTAGAGTGCACAGTAAGAATACTGATAACTATAAACTACTACATTCTTGTTAATAATATAAAACGACTGCACGACTAAACACCACACACTACTTATTTACTTTATGAAATATTCTGATTCATTTCTATATTAAATAATCAATCTACTCAGCATTTTAAATTCTTAATACCTCCATACAAAACTAAATCCATATTAAACCATCACGAAACAAACCAACCTCCTCCCAAATCGTTGAAATAAACCATTTAAACAAACACTCAAACCTTCACATAGCTTTCTTTCTCTCTTCAATACGCAGCCTCCAAGCTCCGAGCAATCCTCTCACAAACACCAATCCATAAATGTGCACTTGTAGCGCCACGATCAAAAACATACACCACAGCACCACCACCGGGCACCCGAACAGCACCTTCTTCGCTTCCCGCGTCTCCCAGTAACCCATCAGCGGATCCGCAAGATCGTATAACGCGTAAACTGCGGGAAACACACCACAGAGTGTCGTCACTAGCGCGTAAGCTCTCACGTAAAGTATACGATTGCGTGATAAACCAAGATAGCCGAACACGGCGCACTGAAGGGACCCGGCAAGCCAGATGTACTCCCAGGTCCAGGCACGAGGGAGGTTGAGGCGCTGAAGGGGGCGGGGGGGACGGATATTGAAGAGGACGCAGAAAGAGACGGAGAGACGGGCGATCATGATGATAGAGAGAAGGAGAAGGATGGCTATGGTGCAACGCAGCCGACGTTTGTTTGTTACTCTGTGAGTGAATTGTAATAAATAAATATTAAGTATAAATTTAATTTTTACAATTGATACTCTTTCAAGTGTAGTACAATTTCTGCAGTGTGCGCGAGCAATGTTTGATTAATATAAATCAGTTTTGTTGCAGTGTCAAGTAAGCAAAATCTATAATTTGCAAACGAGCCTTTTTTAAATAAAATTTGATTTAAGTAATTAAGTTCCATGATTAAATATAAAAATAGTCTATTTTAATTTAGATATATAAACTGTCCTAATTGCAATTAGACGTCAATCAAGGGTATATCGCTTACATGGCCTGATGGACGACCATGCGGTCACGATTCATGATCCCGTTCACCCCCGTTCCTCCCCCAGCACGGTACCCAATGCTCCGTGAAGACATTTCTAAAACTACTTCCGGTCTGATTTGAGATCGAAAATTCCCCTTCTCGAAAAAGACAGACCCCCAGCGGATGCGGAAATATGTCCGTGAGAATGAGTGGATTAAAAGTGACACAACTAATAATATTTGATGAAATCTGATTAAATATTTGGCTTATATTACTAGTAATAACCCGTTAGAACTAACGGATCACGCATTTTTATTTTTTTGTTATGTATTTGCTATAACAAGTTAAATAATTAAAATTACGATTAAAAAATTACGAAAGTTTTCA
>JAQIXG010002032.1:0-19064 GCA_034700105.1 Oconnorella tubifera | reverse complement strand
TGACGTAAATTTTCACTTCACTGAATTCAAAATATACCTACATGCTTACATGCCTACAGTTAGCACTACAATAGGCCTACACATTGTAGGCTAGTGTAATATCAGGTTCAAACATAAAATATTCGAGAATCTTCCCCGTGTGGGCCTAAGCAATTATAGGCCTTTTCGTGAGAATAAGGAACCAGTGAGAATAAGGCTAGGCATAGGGCCGAAGGCATGCGTTTGGCCTTCAGGTGACCTTCACGAGCCTACAAATAAGTTAAAATTAAATTCAAGAAGTTTTCGCGAGTTAAGGGGTGAAAGAGAAGCTTGAATAAAAAAAACATTCAGCTGAAGCTGTTTGAGCAGGTTTTTCACCGGACAACTGATCTGAAAGTATATCTAATTATACTTGTAGATCTATCCAAATACGACGTAGGCATAATCATAGAACTGCTTGACTCAGGTTTAAATGTTCGCATATTTAAAACAACCTTCTTTCGCGAGGACAGTCGCAAATAAAATCACCAAATCTCACCTCCCCAGATAGAATTCAAAAGCGCAACGTCACGACTCGTACACAAACCGTTTTCACGCTGACAAGATCTATTGAAAGGACAAGCCGAGCTTCATGCATACCTTTCTCGTGAAATATCAACCGTAGAGCCGCATGCGGGGCCCGCAAGCTCTCGGCCCAGTGCGCCAGTGTAGAGACTATTAAAAAGTCTTGTCTTAAAAAGTGTATTTATAACGCGTTTGTAAGTCGTGTTTGGCGAGTGTTTGACGAAATTATTGATAGTTTTATTCGATTGTTTCTAGCGTTTAATTGATTTTCAACATAATTGGTGACAGCTGAGAGTGGCGTATTGACTGGAGACTTTAATTGTTTATTTTGAGTGAAAGAAAAAGAGGAAGAATAAAGTGATTACGTGGAACATTTGAGGCGATTTTTTTCATCAGGTAAGTTGTGTACAACGGTTGACTTTTTATGAAGTTTGTATAATTTGTTCGCTTGGAGTTTTTATCACATTGTGCGTCCCGTTTAAAATTTGTTTGATAATTTCTTTAACATGTTAGGCTTAATATTTTTTAAAGCAAGAAAACACGAAAATATACAACGGTCATCAGGTAGTGGGGGTGAGGGATGGGAGGCGATTTTTTCTTTGCAGTCTCCATTCATTTTTTTAGTAAATAATTGCAAATGTAAAATGTTTGAAAAATATGAAAATCATTTAAACAAATGACTGTTGCTCCAAAGTTCAACTCATGATTATCCTTATTTTATTTTCAATTTTTGTATTTCGTCTGGATCCGCATACACGTTTTCGAAACAATTATTTTGCTTTATCGTCACAATGGGGTGTGGGTTATAAAATTACACATTTAACATTGTTTTTTTAATCTCCAATGGGGTTTAAATCCGTACAATATTAAACAGCAATAAAGGGCTACTTTTTTGTAGTTGGATGGGAGATAATCGCTTCCATCCCCCCACATGTTTTATAGTTTCGGTTCTCCCTGCAGGCATTAGATTTAAAAAAAACTTAAAAGACTTACAAATATTTTTGAATTTTTTCAAAAATATTTCAGAATTTTTGGGCGACAGTTGAGTTCATTCAGTTGATTTGTATTTATCACAGTTTGTAATTATTTTCTCAGACACCTAGGGAGCTGCGTAACTATAGATTACTTTTAGAAACTGCATGCAATGAAAATACGTTAGGGAAACTTCTAGTTTAGGCATACGGTAATTTTATCCCTATGACAAAATATCACGGCAGAGAATGACTGTGGACCTAATAACCTGGAATAAAATGTCCGTGTAAGGAATCTGGGGTGTGTTATTAAACTTTTTTTCAAGTTAAGCTAAGTGATTGATAGTTTAGCTGAGAAAATTGATGAAAGATTAATTAAAATATATTACTGTTAATGGTGCTCTATTCAGCTCACGCGCTCTAAATTTGTCCATTCATCCATTAATTCAAATTAATTACTCAAAATTATTCCCAAACCTCAATTTTAAAATCCTTGATCATCTGCTTAGTATTTAATTTTAATAATATTTAATTTATTATTTAGGAATATCTTAAACCACCACCACTGTGACGTCATGAATACCGCAGGGAGTCGCGCGAACGGCCTCTCTGCTATTCGCCCTAAGCAGCCTAGTTTTATCAGCCTACAGCCTGTAGCCAAGCTCCTGCTTATAGCCCAGCTGTTATTTACAGGCTACGCTCTAGCCAGTGACGTTTTCACCTCACTGGCTGAGCTGCCTAAAGTGTTGCATGCTGAGCACACGCTAGCTACAGAGCTGCGCCAGTACGTGGAGGTTGAGCAAATGAGATTGGATCGCCTCAAGAGGTAGGCTCTACCATACTGGGAGATGTCATGATCAGTAAGAATCTGAAATTTGGCATTTTTATCTTTATGTACACAATTTACATACTACATGATTTACATCTTTTCATAATTTACATCTGTATGTGCTATAATTTACATAAGACGCTTGTTTGAAGCAATGATCTTGATATTAATTAAAATTTTGAATTTTTCTGTCGTTTTTTGTTTGTTTTCTTGTTTAGGCTTGCTGAGGATTTTGAAGTCCACAGTGCCCAGGCTCTCGCTGATCCGGAGAAACATTTGGGAAATCCCGTCAGTGCTTACTTGCTCATCAAGAGGTTTGCCTCTGACTGGAATCAGATCATTGAGAAGGACATCAGGACGAATGCAACGGAAGGCAAGTCTTGCTTGTATTTTTGCTCTTGCTGACATCTGTTCTTGACATTTCTGTTGCTCTTGCTGACATCTGTTCTTGACATTTCTTTTGCTCTTGCTGACATCTGTTCTTGACATTTCTGTTGCTCTTGCTGACATCTGTTCTTGACATTTCTTTTGCTCTTCATGACATTTTCAATGTTTCTAACTGTAGTTTTTGAAATCTCATGTTATTAATTTTTACTAATATTGTATATAAATATAAGTAATTAAGCAGCATTATAAAATTCAAATAGAAATTAATTCATTGAAATTCATTAAATAAATTAATTTTTATTATTTTTTTAGAATTTTTGCTAAATGTGTCTTCAAAAACCAATGTGTTTCCTGATCAACAAGATTTGGATGGGGCAGCGATCGCCCTCCTGCGGCTACAGGACACTTACGCCCTCACTACCTCTAAACTTGCCAATGGGGATCTGCAGGGGGTGCAAAACTCCCCCCGTATGACCGGTGGGTCACTTTAAAAATAGGTTTAGAATCTATTATTAAGCTATTAAAATAAAGTAGACGGCGGATGTTTTTCTATAATAAAAGAGTTTGTATAATATAATAACACGAGTCTAAAAAATACAGATACAAATAAGAATACAATTTTTATTGCGTAAAATAAAGATTGTAATTTTGTAGAAATGTTTTTGTACTACATTTTGTTGTTTTTTATTTTTTTGATACGAGCAATCTACTAGAAAATAATAATAGATAGTAAGAAAGACATGACATCATAATAAATAAGTATTTCATTTGTTTTGCTAACAAAATCAACTTCTATACTCGCTGTGATAACTTTATAAATATATCAAATATATCGAAATAAAATATATTCAAATAAAGAAATTCTACAGTATTTGTATTAACTCATTGCTGCTATTAATTTATAAACCGGTATTAAATTTGTCTTTCGATAATATTCAGCTGAGGATTGTTTTAAGTTGGGCAGTGTTGCTTATAACAAGCAAGACTACTATCACACTATTTTATGGATGGAGGAAGCTTTAAAAACAGTTGAAGAAGAAAGTGTTAAGACTATAGACAGAGCAACACTGCTCGACTACCTATCCTACTCCGTTTACATGGTTAGTAATATATCATTATAATATTCTGCAGCATTTATTTACTGTGATTTTGTGTGATATTAGAAAATGTAAATTGTTTCTGAAAAGTTTGTAAATTCGTTAGTTTTTGTATTTAAATGGAAAATTTATGTTATGGCAGGGGTTTGTTAAATAAATTTTAAATTTGATTGTAAATTAATTATTAAGACAATTATTGAATTGATTTACAGACTGAAAGTATTTTTATAGTGCAAATCTAGGAAAATAAAAGAGGGGGGGAGGGGGGGGGGGGTAAAGGTACTCCTGATGTCTCATGTTAAGGGGTAATAGTGTATTTTGTGTCATTTTGTGATCTGAAATTAATAGTATTTTGGTATTCTCTGTGTTTTTTAGCAAGGCAACATGAGAAGAGCCCTTAATTTAACTCTTGACTGGCTTAAGATAGGTATGACTTTCACGCAATCAAATCTTTGAGAAAATAATCTTTTTATATAATGTTTATCAACATTCAATTCTTATATTTTGTTATATTTACGTTTATACGTCTTTGTTTTTATTCGTATTTCTTGATTTTTACTTTATTTATTGTAAATTTGTAATACTTTTGCTTAATAATGATTTTTCATTTATTTCATATGCCGTATCATTAATTTATAAATAATAGGTTTTGTTTTAGAATATATTATGCGTAATTATTATATATACAGTATAATTAATATAAATATATATGTCTATATATACGCAATATATCTAATGTCAAATAATGAAAAATTTAATGCAAATATATTTCAATACGAATATCTGCTGACTATTTATTGTGACTATTGTGTCAAACTAGAATTATTTGTCACGAAATACAATAGCTGAACATGTTTCTTTAGTATTGTTCAGTTTTCTGGTTTGCATTGGTCGTGAATTTAGTTCAAATTTTATGTCTATTGAATTGAGTTATTAGAGTAATTTAATAAGAAGTAATTTATCACAATATCATGCTTAAATGATGATAATATAGTTTGCAAATAAGTTCATATCTTGTTTATAAAATAGAAATAATTTTTTTATTGCATATTCACTAAATCTTATAAATTCCAGCAAATGTCAATATCTAAATAGTTTTATCTTCATGTTCATTTATTCATTTAAGGATTCCTTTTATTTAATTTTATTTAAGGATTCATTTATTCCTTAGTAAACTTATCATTTGATAACAGTTTGATTTATCCTAATAAAACTTTAACATTTAATGCAACATATATCAAACCTTTCTGATCAGAAATAAGTTAAATTTACAACAAATGCCACAAATTCTGAAAATTCTGCTTATGTTAATAATCTTCAATCTTACGTTACAATTTATTATTATTTTAAAATAAAAGCCCCGTTATTTTAAAATAAAGTTTAGATTTTCTATATAAATTTTGTAAAATTTCATTTTCAGAGCCGGATCATATTCGCGCGCAGAATAATAAAGTGTATTTTGAGAAAGCCATTCTGGAGCAAGAGACCTTACATGGTCCTCAGTCTCAGTCAGACCAAGAACTGGTTATGAATGAAAGACCGAGGGACAATTATCAGTCGTCAATGTTCTTTAAGAATTATGAAAGATTGTGTAGGGGGGAAGTGACGCATGTATGGAACCATTTTGTTACAAATTACATTTAATGTATATATATTACATGTTGGTATTACATATTACATTTCATACTATTATTTCATATTAGTCTCTTGTGTCTGCATGTGTAGAGGCCTAATTAGAAATTAAACTTAGTTAATTGTAGAAGTTAGGTTTGAAGCTGTGAGCCTGTGACTATGATATAAATTTAGATTTTGAATTTTTCAAGTTTCTTTAAAATTTTTGTTTAAGCTTAATAAGTAGTATTACTAGTTACTAGTAGTAAGCATACTTATAACTAATGGAGAAATGTTCATTGCGTGCCATATATGCAATTATGTAATGTATGCAATTGCACGCAATCTATGTTGTTGCATGCAATCTCTTTGTACGCACATCATCGTGATTATTATCATCAAACAAATGATCACTTGACGAATGTTTTGACAGGAGCACCCATTTGATCATAAGTTGACTTGCCAATACAGACGACATCATCCGTATCTGTACATCAGACCAGCACTTGAGGAGACAGTTCATCTCAAACCTCTGATGCTCATGTATCACAACATCCTTTCTGAAACGGAAGTCAATCGTATCAAGGAAATGGCTTTTCCACGGGTATGAAAAACCAGCAGATTTTCCAATTTGGATCTAAAAATAGATTAGAACTAAAGAGTAGAAATTTTTGTAATTAAATAAAGTTAAGAAAAATTGTACTGAATGGAAATATATTTAGCATTAACTGGGGTTAAATATATTGCGTATGAGAACAGTGAAATACATTTAAATTTTACATTTATTGAACATTTTAAATTTTGAGAAATTTACTGCTGAATGATTTTGGTATCATCGGTAGTGTTGCAAAAGTTACAGTGTTTTTATTTCTGTATGTTTTATACGCGATGTATATACTTTTGTTTCTAAGTTTAAAAATTAATTTTTATTGAAGTTATATCGGTCGGTTGTGTACCACTCAAATGGTCAGTCAGACACTTCAACGCAGGACTATCGTATTAGTAAAAGGTATCACTTATCATCATTATTATCATCGTTATCATCATTATACTCATTATTATCATCATTGTTAAAAGGTTACATTTAATGTCTGGATTACCGTATTATATGAATGATATTAAAGACGTTGCGTCAATTTAAGCGTCCTACTAAATGGAATTAGAGAAATACGCTAGTTAGAGAAATAGTGAGCTATCCGGGATTCGAACCTGGATATATATCGCGTTCGAATCCTGCACTCTAACCGCTTCTCTAACGAGACTTGACATTAATTTGTCTTTTGTTTTCAGTGCTTGGTTGAAAGATGTTGAAGATGACATCATAACTAAGATTAGCAGGAAGGCCTCTTTTGTCGCTAATCTAACCCTAGATAGTGCTGAAGATTTACAAGTAATCAATTAATTATCATAAATAATCGTCTTAATCATCACAATCATGATCATCATTATCATTGTTTTTGTCATTTGATCAATAACACCATTGACATAAACTTCATTGATTATTTTGACTTTATTTTCTATATAAATTATTGAAATATTAAAATCAAAAGTGATCACTCATCACTTGGTTAATACGCATCAGTTCTGAACACTCTATTAATTAGACTTTTGTGCTGATGTGACATTTAGTGATGAATGAGCAAAAAAGCGCAAATCTAGAAGAATAATATGATGGTCTTTAAATCTCTTTGTTATTGCTTTTAATTTCTTTATTACAGAGATCAGCTAAAATTGATTTCTAATTTATTTGCCATATCATAATACTGTTTTTAAAATTCAGTGTCTTTACATTATTTTTCAGGTCTTAAACTACGGGATTGGGGGGCATTACGAACCGCATTATGATTTTGCACAGGTAATAATAATATTAATAACTGCTTTAAATTGTTTTTTATATCGGTTTAATTGTCATATTATTGTTAGTTATCTTTTATTTTCTAATGAGACTATTGCAATATTCTCTTTTGAATTGTTTTGCATAATGTTTTAGTCCTTTAGTAGATCAGTATAACAGTTGGGCGGGGATTAATAATGATGTCATACTTATCATTTATATATTAATAACAATGATAGTATCTGTATAATATTAATGGTTTCTTAGTTAGTGAGAAATAGTTGAATTTATTGCAGCGTGTTATGAATTTTTTGATATTTCAGGGTCGTGAACTTAGTACATTTGAGACAAAAATCGGCAATCGAATTGCAACTTTCATCTGCTATGTAAGTTCCTGTAGTTTTATCAGTTTGTTTTTCAATTCCATCATCATCAGTTGAAAATGATGATGATCACAAATTATTGTCATCATCATTTATTTCTTTGATTTTTATTTCATAATGTATACATAATGTATTGTACATTATGAAAGTAATTCTGTCATGATATTGAAATCTTTTGTAACTTTTTATTATCATGGATTGATATTGTAATCAAATTTTATTGCACTTTAGTATTATTTAAATTTCCATTAAGAACTAATTCAATATAATTTTTATGTATTTTTATTTATCTGCAGGCTTCTGATGTGATCGCTGGAGGCGCCACAGTGTTTCCAGACATTGGGGTCAAACTGTTCCCTGAAAAGGTTTGCTCCCCCTAACTTTCCCCTATTGAAATATTATAAATTTCATTTCTGACTGTTAAATCTTTTATTCGCGCATCAATTTTTGAATAAAATACAAATTAAAGAAAGTTAAAAAGCACATATTTGTACTGTTCTTCCATATTGAAGGTGTACTGCAGAAATTTATTTCAAGATGCATTCAGTGCCTATCAGTGTTCCTTGCATGTTCACTTTAAATGTAGATTCGTGCAGTAAATTTAAATTTTAGATTGGTAAAGTAATAGTTTTATTTCAGGGCTCCTGTGTTTTGTGGTACAATCTAAAAAAGAGCGGAGCGGGAGATATGAACACAAGGCATGCAGCTTGTCCAGTTTTAACTGGTTTCAAATGGGGTACGATAATTTAAAAAAATCATTATTCTTATAACATATCTCTTGGTCAGTCAAATCGACCCTGGTATATTGACCCCGATTTTTAGTTCTTATGGTTATGGTTTGAGTTAGGGTTAGGTTTAAGATTGAAGTTGGGGTTAAGATTAGATTTTGGGTTAAGTTTAAGGTTTGAGTTATCGAAATGATATGGTTGATTTGTCCTGTTATTGTATTTGGAGACGATTTTTTGGGTTAATATATTCGGGGCCAATTTGTCTGGTTACTGTATTCGGGGTCGATATGTCGGGTACTCGAATATCCAATCATAAGTAACATTTTATCTAACTTTGTATCTATAAACAAATATTTTTGTTTATTCAAACATTTTAAATCAAAAAACAATTTAATTTAACTTTTTAAAATTTTTTTCATTTTAATAATATAAATATTTGATACCAAGCCTGTATTGCACGTTTAACATTTCTTTATTACGTTTAATAATTGATATAATGTAACAAACGAATATATCTTGTTTCAGTTGCAAACAAATGGTTTCATGAGAGAGGACAAGAAGATATTCGCCCGTGCTCATTGGACGAATTTGAATACGAATAACTAACCGACCGATTAAAACTTCTACTTACATTTTAAGAGACGTTTGCAATACATTATATTGACATTTTGCGATATAATGCGCGTTAATATTAGTTATTAATAATTATTATTATTAATTATTATTACTAATAATTATTTTATTAGTGATATCTCGAGGTTAAACAAATTTTGTTGATGTTTTAGTTTCTTGTTATGAAATTTTGCGATTATTTGTCTAGGAATAAAAAATAAAAAATATCTTGAATTAGTTGTATTTATTATGAAATATGATATTTCTGTTAATTTCATAAGATGTTTGAGTTTTCATGATGTACTTAAATTGGAAATAATATTGTTTGTTAAAAATCGCATTCCTTTTTAATGTTACTATCTATAAAAATCCAACTTAAAGGATTCTGAAAAGGATTTCAGAATCCTTTAAGTTGATGATATCTTACAGTTTTGTGTGATTTAAAGTTTTTAATTATTTATTTTTAATGTTTTATTCCATTATCTCTCTCTTGCGTTATTTTGGAATATCTTTTGCATCACAATACCATATCCAATCTATAAAGTTCATTATTAGTTAAAACACTAATAATATTATTTAAAATCTAAAAACATTCATTTTTGGATAAGTTTCCACAAGATCCCAAACTTTAATTATCATCCTTTATCTTTATATCCTCTCCCCAAAATCACCATCCAAATCAACGTCATCAAGACGCGCGAATGACGTAAAGCAATGACATCATTGCTATTATTGCAGCCGTAAGATCGACAGCATGACGTACAGACAGTGCGCGCAGCCCCGTAGATATGATTCATGCAGCCGTAGGGACACTGGGCTGCGCAGCCGCGTGATATAGACAGCACGGCGTGATAGAGGATATACGACTCTATCTGAACCTAGAACATTGAAAATTGAACTAACCCTAAATTCAATTAAATCTAAATTTATAGAAATAAATTGGGAAAATTGATTGATTTATTGGAATAAAATGGGCTTAAATTTGTTTTATTGTATTTCATTTAACGATATTGAATAGTATTTAATAAGCATTGCGCTTGGACTTCAGTTTTGTTACATACTTACATTATAAGTTGTCAATTAACCAGTTCATCAATCAATCAATTTATCAATCAATCATTGTCAAATAATTGCCATAATAAAGTTAAAAACTGTTGAAAGTCTGTTAAAAGTCTCAGTATCTGTTAAAAAGTCAAAACTGTTAAAGGTCTGCTAAAACGTCTCAGTAACTGTTAAAAAGTCAAAACTGTTAAAAGTCTGTTAAGAAGTCTCAGCAACTGTTAAAAAGTCGAAAACTGTTAAAAAAATCTCAATTTCCATCCATAACAAAAAATGTCAACTTACTTGACAATACGTATCATCAGGACTACATTGCCTGATTGTTATTCTCGACAAATTATTGAGACAGGGGGACTGAGTAGGGTCATAGGAGGAGCCCCCGTAGTTCTCCGCGCACTCGTAACAGTAGAGGTCCGTGCCCTGGGGGGGCGCAACAGTGGAGTTCATTGTGGATACAGTTGAGCTAGCCCCGTCAACGCCTGCAGTGAAAAATACTGCCTACTCGTTATAATTTATCAATTAATCAATCAATTAAGCAATCAAGCATTATAAAATAATTGCCATAATAAGCTACTTTAATAAAGTTTTCTTTCTTTATTTAAACATAAAAAGCCTGGTATTTTTCAGTTGGTACTTTTATGCATTGATATCTGATGCTATCTTTAAAAAATAATATTATTAACTCCCCCCCCTCCTCCCCCCCACTCACACATACAGAGGCGCATACACTTTGCATTCAGAATTGTGGGCAAGTAAGTATATTTATGAATCAGTTGAGTAAAAAAAGTGAAAGTGTTAATGCTACTTACCTAGCGAAGAGAAAGACGTCCAGTTACTGCTGACGTAAATTAAGACAAAAAACAAAGAATTAAAAAAAGATATAAAATATTCTCGAGAATAAACGATATCCATTCTAGTCACACTCTTAATTTTGACTGCACCATCTATATTGAATAACAATGACATCATTTTCTATCAATTCCATCATTTTCCACTTATTTCCACTAGTCCTATACCGAAATACTTAAATAACAAGCTGAAATATACCAGTGGATTTCACAAAAAATAATTATTAACAACAATAATAATTATTACTGTTAGAAAAACTATCTGATTTAATTATTCAACTGAACAGAAAAGGCTACTAGAAATCCTGAATTATACATTCTTGACTATAGTTATAATGTTGTTGTCAGTCTAACACGAAAAATACTTCAGGTAAATGGATTGCAATTATTGCAAGCTATAAAGAAAGATCGATACTCGATCACAATCATTAAAGTTCCAGGCGAAATAAAATTTCAAATTAAGCTACATAAAGATTTACTAAAAAATGATTAAACATTTTAATTATTTGACTTAAAACTGAACTAAAAGTTAATAAGTTTTTCATAACTTATAATTTTGTACACTTTTGGGACCAACATTGACTTATAGTACATTTGTTTTATTTAATATTAATTTTTACTTGATATTATAAAGTAGTATTATAAGCGTTTGATATTATAAATTTAATATTATTATTATATCAAATTTTTATTTGATATTATAAGTCCATTCTTAAAATAAAGCTGATTTATTTTAGAACTCAATTGTGGAGGGGGCTTTAAAGAACACTTTCTCCTTACATCTTTACTGGGTAAAAATGATCGATAGACTTTTTCGGAACAATAGGCAAAAAACCAATCGGTTCAATACAGCACTTAAGTTCCAATACTTGTCACCATAGTATTAGACACACAATGCAACGCAATCTGTTTACTGACAAAAGTCTGCAATTAACGGGCAAGAATTTTAACCCATCTCGTTAAATGGGCTCAATTGTTTAAATTTATTTGCAAAAATTAATTCAGTACAATTAACAATAAAAATAATGAAAGTATAATTAAACAATTAAAATAAATAAAAGTAATTTCAAAATTCATAAATTGCATCTCCGCAAATTATCCGTATAACACTAACCCTATCTCTAAATCTGATCCTAACAGCTTATTGAAGTTTTCTGGATGAAATAAAGTTCTTGTTTCTGTAACCCTAACCTTAATCCTTGCACTGTACGTGCCTGATAAAATCTCAGATTTTTATAGCATTTTTTATCGAGGTACCTCGCAGTAAATCAGTAAATAAGACCATCAATAAAATGCAATATTTTCTCTCTGATAAATCAGACGCTTGTTTCTTTAATGGTTCCTCGACAACTTGTCTATAGATTTTTAGTCTACCGACTTTTGATCTAACGACATTTGGTCTAACTTAGCTATAACCCTTAAAATATTCCCAATCTCAGTCATAACGATAACTCTAACCCTAAACCTGACAATTCTGTGGCATCAAACCAAACGTCTGTTGATCAAATGTTTTAGACGTAGTGTCCTAAACTAAATGTCTCTAGACAAATTGTCGAGATACCCTCTTTAATAAACCAAACGTTTTCTGCCCCGGGATTGGCTCCCGTCTTTCCCGCGCTTTCGTAAAAGGGCCAATCAATCGGGTCTGGTTAAGCGAAAACTCAGTTAAGATGACATGACGTCACGCGTCGATGCACATCGTTGACTGATCGTTTCGTTCAACGGATTAACTGTGACGTTTTGCAGTCAGTGCAGTAGTTAGGAATTGACTCAGGGGGAGGGGGTGTCATCCAAAAAATGAGAAGTACTGACCTTTGGTTTTTGGTATATATCACTCAAAGTTGTTCTTAAATTGCGTGTATTTGGTCTCTAAATACATTTTTTAACATATTTGAGGATCACACACAGAATTATTAGTTTCAAAAAGCGGTTTCCTGAATAGATATATCATCACATGGGGGGGGGGGGAAGGGTCATCACTCAACTGGCATCTTTAACATGACAAAAAATTGACGTCCAATGAGGGGGGGGGTTATACCTCCCATGATACCCCTTTCCTTACACCACTCTCCACAGTCAAATGATTCCTGGATTTATTCAGCAAAAATTTAAGTCAATCTTTTGTATGTTGTATGGAGTTTTATTAAATAATCATCACTTATATGCAAATGCAAAGACCTCTGATTGACTTGGAAGGAGATGTAATTAGTAATCGAAGATGATTTATTCGAAATTTGATCATAATTAAATAATGAAAATATATAACATTTTAAAAATAGAAGAAGCCTGTAAACTAGATTACAAAATGGTATCATTTAGATGTTTAAGCAGAAAGATTGACTTAAAACCTATCGAAATATTAACATCATTTCGTTAGATTTATTTCTATCACCTACAACCCGTGCTCTCAAATAAGATAGACTGTGTAATTAATCGCAAACACCATTTGCCCAAAACCGATTCGTAGAAACCTAAAAAAGCGCGAATTTATTAACTTTTCATTTTCGTCGCAAGCCAAGATGGCGGCATTCTGGCGAGACTTATAACCCCAACGTGATTGGACGAAGCAGCGGGGGAAAACGTGACGTCACTTATAAATGCTTACAGTTTACAGCTGCAGTGCTGTTGACAATAAAATCAGTTTTCCGTCGACGTCGCCTTTCGTCGTCTAAACTGTAAACTGGTTTATGTTTTCGATTATGAAAACGATCGTTTAGGAATTTCGTCTTTTTCTGACTGAAAGTCTAGATTTATAATTGACAATTTTCGAGATGTGAATTTTATTAATGCTATAAAGAAATGTTTAGTATATAGAGATATGTGGAGCGAGTTTTGTTTCTGATATTTTAGATTTTATTGTTCAATACATTTCAGAATTATGAAATTTTCATAATCAAAAATCTCACTAATTTTGTGTCGATTATAATTAGACTTTTGTTAACGTCTAATCTACACAAAAATATATTGAAATTTACAAAAGCCTTAACCATATGTTAAGCGTATAGAACATTAGTCTTATAATATGATGATCTTAACTGTAAATTTATATTCATTCATTTAAACCAAATTCTAACCCTATAAATTATCCGAAACTTGTTCGAGATAAATTTACACTCGATAATGAATAATTGCTTTAGCTATTTTTGTTATCGAATGCCAATTATTACATAAAGAAAGTAATATAAATCAAAAAAATAAATTCCATATATTTCAAATTCTGTCGCGATTTTTGTTATAAAATTAAGACATGAGATCCATCTATTGACAATCGATGTAAATTCCACCAAGTGCATCGATCTCAATCAATCTGATTGGTCCTCAATAAACTGATTCAAGTAGACGACCAATAGAATGTTCTCGGTGCAAATCATTCCGTTACATTTAGTTCAATCTCTTTACATTGATTGACGAGGTGATCCAAAAAAATTCACTCTCTCCAAATTTTTTTCCCTATTCAAATATTTTTCGGTTACATTAATTTATGATAATTATGTAACTGATTTCAAATGTCTTAATATAGATCTGCTTAGATGACATTTAATTTAATAAAACCTATTTGAATTTTGATAAAAGTTTATTTCAATTTCAGTAAACCGATTAGAATTTATATTCTAAATTTAGTTTTGAATTTAAAAGTTATACCGGCGTTTTAAAGTTTGTTGAGTAATTCTCAAATGTCGTTCTTTGTGGAAGTGCTACTTGTTACTTAACTTTAACTCAATTATTTGTATTGGTTACATTGTCAGTAACAATAAATTTAATTTGTTGTTATCTTTTGGAGGTTGAGGGAGGGGGGGGGGTGTGCATCAAGCAAGCACCCTCACTTCGAATAATGGCCGTCGCCACATTCAAAGTGGGTATACATATACACACGTACAAGCACACGGATATACACACATACATGCAGACAAACTCGCACTAAGATTAATTGCACTTTCACTTGGACGAAATCCATCAAATCTTCGTACAGCAGAAGGGTCATGTTGTGAAATGTTGTCTTATTTCAACCTTTGGTTGTTTGTATTGCGACAAACAAAGCACTAGACTTCAGTCCGGTGCCGGGTATAGATGGTTTTTCTTCGCTCACTGAAAAGGTTGAGTGACTAAAATTAAATCAAATGACATTTGTAGTCCGTGACGTCATTCCGGAGGATATTCAAGACATAGTCGTTGAATTTCGAGATGAATAAAGGAATAACTTCATGAATGCAAGGAAGAATAGCGACTCTGATCTGATTGATAAATAAAACTATCGTATTGATATCAGTTTCTACGTCTGAAATTTATAATATCAGGAATAAACTTCATATTTCTAATTAATATAATACTTATTGCGCTTAATGGTTTAATTATTTCTACTTTACCTTAATCCTAACCCTAAATGTAAACAAAACGTCTACCCTGACTCAAACGAGAAATGAAAAAGTATTGTAAAACTTTCGCTGATTCAATACAATCATAAATATAACAAGTTTGAGTTTAACTCGTAGTATTATTATATTACAAATATGACCATTTTTACGCAGTCAACATTAACATTTAGACCTTTCGAAAGTTGAATTAAAGTTGTTATTGTAATTTCATTATAAATTTTTATCTTGTAATACAGTTTCACACGTCTGTAGTTCATACATTGCTACGGAGCATTTATTTAATATTGATTAATATTCATTGAATAAACTATTTAAAAACAATATAATATCTAGCTATCTAATATATAAATGAATGAAGCTTTGTTTTAAAAGTCTCCATAGCAATGTACGATCTACACTTAAGCAAGTATTTGTAATAAAACGCATGTTAAGAATAAAAAGTAAAAAACAGAAAATTTAAAAACCAAATAAAATAAGAAATAAAGATCATCACAAATATAGAAATATATTATATATAAAATAAACAACCCTTAGTATAACAACAGCTCGCACAACTGTCAATCAACAAGTAAACCCCTCCCCCTCGCGCTAAATCTCAGGGTTTATTCCGCTCAGTATAGGCTCCCCGCTCCACAGCCGCGGCCCGTCAATGACGTCATCAATGACGTCAGAATCGTTACGTCAACTGCGTACGGCTCTGCAGTAGGATAAAATACCGACGACGACGAGAGATAGAAGCAATGCTGCTAGTGTTATTATAAGTAAGTGTAGGGGCGTATTTTTGTCAAATGTAAAAGACGACGAGGGAGTGGCGCGTTTAGGCTGATTCAGTAACCGGTCGAAGCTGTCCGGGAAGTCGACGTCGGGTTGAAGGGCCTGGTGGTCCCAGGGGATCCGTCGAGGGAGAGTGAGGGGCCGATCGATGGACGGACAATGCCAGTCATCAATTATCTTAGATGACGACCTGTTTTCTGATTTAAAACAATAAAAATTAATGTAAAGGATTGGATAGGATAAAAAGACAATTCAACCCAACATTAATGGTACAAAACGGCCCAAAATGCATTAAAAAACAAAAAGGCTCGTAATTCATTACAAGACAGAACGGCCCAGAATCCAACAAAATTGCCAAGAACACATTAACCAGACAAAACGGCCCAGAATACAGTAACCCAATAAATCTGCCACATCAATTCAATTACTAACCCTCACCTTAATTCTAACCCTAACATCAACCATAAATGTAACCTTATTACTAACCCTATTAACTACCCCACTAACCCTAACCCTAATCATATTATTTAACCATAAATTACTTTATAAACATCAAGTATTTAATACTCTTTACTGGAACTTTCAACTTACCGAATATAGCCGCCAGTGAATATTGCCTACAAGCCGTCGCGTCCCTCGCCGCCGTCAAAAACTTAAAAACTTTCCCCACCGCGACCCCCCTGGGGGGATCCACGATGTACTTATACCTTTGTTCCCTATAGGCACAAGGCACAGCCGTCCAACCTATGGGGTTGTACCCGGGGAAATAGAACCCCAGAACGTCCCCCGCCCTCACGGGGAGGGGGGACTCGAGGGAGACGTTAAGGTCTCGAAGGGCCTTGGGTTTGACGAAAGTTTCCCCGATCAGTTGGTACTTGTCGGTAAAATGGTGGGATCTAAATATAGACAGAGTTATTTGGCGGGTGATTAGAAAAATGGAGATTTTAGTTTTATTTTTGATAGGAATTATAAATACAGGATAAGTTAAGTGAAGAAATGAATAGCTTAAATCGCTGCACCCTTTAGTAAGACGCTTAAATTGACAGCTACGTCTTTGACATCGTTCATGTAATACCGTAAGCCAGACATTTAAACGTAACCTTTTTGACTTATTAAAGGTGCAGCAAGTACAAAAATTAAATATCGAACTTTACAATCCAAATAGATCGACTGACGTCATCACAGACATATAAATCTGACGTCATCACAAACCTATAAATGGGTCGCCATACTTGTAGAAAGACGTCGTGTTGAATAGAAAGTATTTTGACGTAGAGACGGAACTGAACCAGGACGGAGTCAGCGAGGGCCTCCTGGAGGGGATCGGGGATGATGACCGTGTCCATGAGGGTATCGTCCTTGTTGGGCCGCATCGTAATCGCGTTACCCAACTGTTGCGCATCTAAAAAAAGTTACATTTTAGAAGGTCTTATTAATGAAGCTCAAATTCACAAGATTTCAGTAATATTGACTTAATTGATAATTTAAGAAGTAATGATTATAGTTATGAGATGAATTATTTATAGCGAAGAAGTTTTGTTTAATTGAGATTAAGTTTTAATCATGATTTGTAATATTGATATTTTATGTATTTTGAGAATTTTACAGCATTGATTGTTGCAGAATAGAATACAAAATAGCAAATAAACAATATACAAAACAAATTATATACAAAAAACAAAACATACACAAAAAACAAATGATATAAGTTAATAACTAACAATTTAAGTGTAATTCTACCGTTCGGTTTCTGCTGATATCTGAACAATCTTGCAATGTTTCTAATTTATCTATAACTTTAAAATGCATTAAAAATTAGCAAAATTACGCTTTAAATTAATAAAAATTAACAATAATATACCATAAAAATCCATTTTTATTTTTACATTAGTCAAACATCTCAAATTCATCTTATTCAATTCAATGGCCTTCAGATTCTAATTCTAAAATCTCTCGTTTTTAGAAAATAAATAACTTCAATTTTCTTCAATACTGTTGTCGCACCGACCGATTCATAAAATGACCGATCGTTTTTTTTGTCAGAATTTCAAATACAATGCATAATATCGGAAAGCTATTGGTTCAAACCAAGAATAAAGATATATTGCATGAAATGATTGCATTCGAGGCAATAGTGTTTTTATTGCTGTTATATTGTAAACGATGAATGACAAAATGATAAACTATAATGACAACAGCTTCTATACAAAGAGTCGCATTATTACAGTAACAGATTATTGAACAGTAGACATATTATTTGCACCGTTATAATAAATCAATCAAAATGTAAATTGTTAAGAAGTGATAAATGGAAATTGTTGGATATTAAAAGAGGATTTTAAAAAGGGGTCGTCTCTCTGTTTAAATTGAGGTCATGTGTCTTCATAAAAAATTGTTGTTTTTTAACACATTTCTTTTTATCGTCTCATTTTCGCTTTTTCAATACGCAAAGTTTCTTTACATCCTTCGAATCACGTGACGTTCCGTCTCCATTCCTTTTATTTCATCTCAATTTAATTTTTCTCTTCCTCTCCCTCGTTCTCTTTTCGTTTTCACTTTATTTCGCTCTGACATTTTCACTCTTTATGCGTTTCACCGATCTCTGCGGTAATGGAATAAAACAATCCATGTTGCTGCATTGGAGATCAATAATATAGGAAATGGAAAAACTTGCGTTCCCATAAGAAGGCCAATCCTGCGAGGCCGAGGCCTTGGGCAGATTTTTTAGCTTGGGACAAAATGACAAGCGTTCACACTCTATCACCCATACAACCCTGCGTAAAATGTGATGTGGGTAGATTGAGATTGAGCTGTAGAAGTAGGAGATTGTAAATACAGCAAAGAGATAGATTATTATGTATGGGACGTCCATTAAGGACGTCCCCAAGAGGGGGGGGGAAGGGGGTTTCTACAAAGGGGACATATGGGGACAATGGGAGGGGGGGGGGTGGGTTCAAGTGCTTAGGACATCCCCATATAAAATTTCAGACTAGGCTATATTTAACTTGTCATATT
>JAQIXG010002031.1:0-19065 GCA_034700105.1 Oconnorella tubifera | reverse complement strand
GTTTTTAATCTAGTTTCTCACAGTTATTTCTTACTCTTATTATGCTTTGCATATGAAGACAATTTTAAGCGATACTTCCCTTATGCTCAATTACTCTAAATATTCGCTATTATTATTTGTAATTTTTAATTACTTACTCGAGTTATTCACTTGTATCTTTGATATCAATTTAGCTCAATTTAGTTACATCTATAGGATTTGGATCTGATCTGTCTTATAAGTCATCCGACATAGGATGACCTGCTAATATTTATAGTTTGGCGGCGCCACTGAAATTTAAATTTATTTTTAATTTGGGAAATTTGGCCCACATTTAACTTAAAAATGACTAATCAGAATAGTATTACAAAATTACAAATATTATCTATAAATAACGCACTTCATTTAAGATATAAGATAATAAAATTGTAAGTTGTGGTTTTATTAAATAAAAATAGTATTTACCGTAGTTAAACGCTATAGACATGTATGTGTTAATTAGGTATACTTCATGTTCTTCTAGTAAAGTTTTGAAATATATTTTCGTGTGAACTAATTAGTATAATTGCTATTGCTATTGCTCATTACAATATTATTAATCCTAAGATGATCGCTAGGCGTCAACTGTTTAGAACTTTAACACTTTCGGCCAACGAAAAGATCAATATCTGTTCTCTTTCACGACATTCATCAACAAACTAACATCGGCACGTGCGTGCAGGGTGTAGACTGCGTTGACGACAATAATTCATTAGAGAACCTCGAACCTCCTACCCGAAGTTTTATCTCGTGCGACGATGCAATTAGAGCTCTGCCATCTCGCTTTGGAAAGGCGTGTCACGGAGGCGATGCATGATGGATGGCCTCAATTGTTTCTTCTGTCCAGTCAAGCCATTAATGTCGAATGACTACATTTCTCATCTCTCGCTCGACGAACAAATTTAACATCGAAGCGCTACTGGACGCGCCGTCATTTGTTGTGAGAGACGGCGACGCAGATACTCGTGGACCATCGTCTTTCTAATGTCAGCCTGGTGAAAGGCTAGCCCGAGCAAATTAGTCCGAGACGGCGGTCAAGCGAGAGGACTCGCTGGCCGAGCACAGTTCACTGATCAAGTCCTCGGAGTCAGCTGGACGTAGAGCTACCTGTCTAAGGATCGGAGAATCAACATAATCAGGAGCAAGGATGATAAAATAATCAACATTATTGGACAAATCGTATATCAAGAACGATAATTGTAATTATAATTAAACACCTAAGATTTCAGAACAAATAATTTTCAGAACAAATAATCTCTATTATTTGCTTTATTAATTATTAATGTATAAATATGCTTGATTGGTAAATATAAATTAGAAACCATTCAATTTCGATTTACAGATAGTAAGGTGCAGAAAAGAGAAGTAACTATAGCATAATGTGATAAAACTAACGAATCAGATTAATTTAGGATTACTACAATTGTGTTTCTTAGTGTGAAATAAATATTAACAGCACAAATTTTCAATTATGTCAATATTCTGTGTAATGGCATATACTGGATACAACATAAAAACCACAATTCAGTATAGCTTTAATTAAGAGTATATGACGTTATGAGACGCCGAATAAATCCGTGTCTCGGTACTCAAGTCATTCGTTTATTCCTTCGTTCCATTCCAGCGGCTGTACGCGTAGCGAGACAGTTTACAAATATGCATTCTGAGTAAACCGAAAACAGAGAGAAGGGAAGGGAGGGGGAGGTGCGTCTGGGGAACTACGCCGATATCTCCGCAAGCAAAATATTACCATAAATCATACGACCTACAGGTCTACGTCTATTAAAACTGGCCGTTTCGGTTCCGTGGTCGGCCCGTTCGGCTCGGCGCTTCCCCTGACAGACATTTAATCTTAAAAATTGTCCAAAGACCCGTATGCACTTTCATTAATTCTGTCGATGTAATTATAGATGAACGTCGACAACAAAGTTGCGCCGTACTTCGACACCGAGACTCGCATCGTGACGGACGAGTCGTTCTATCGCCGGCGAGGGTCGCAGGACAGTAGCATGACGCCCGAGACGGTAGAACGATCGGCCGCTGACCCTCCTCTTCGCGCGTCGCACCGACTCCCCTGCTCGGCGGTAGGCGAGAGAGAAATGTGAGACGATATAGTCGAATGTTTTTATGAATGGGCGCGCTGAATAGATGCGAAGAAAAGATTGGTTTATAGTTTTAATCAAGTCTCTAATTTTCTGATGAGTTTCTTTGGCAGTTAGAGCTCGAGGCATTAGGTTGCATCACAAGCGACTTTGTTGAGATTCAGGTTAGGACGATAATGTAATTGAGCAGTAGTTTTATATGACAAGTGTTAGAGAGACTAAAAAATATTTTTCTCTAATAAACAAGATGCACATTGAAGTCTAATAAATAATGAAAACATAGAATTAGCATGCATAACTGTAATAGTAATGCATGCTTGTAATGTATCTAAATTTTGATATTAGGTAGTCTTTATGTAAAAGTGTCTACTTTTATTATTTCATATCGTATCGTTTATATTTGTTAATTCATTGTGTGAAATGCCACGATTTCATATCGTCACTTTAGTTTGCAATTTGTAACTTTGTTTTGTAAGACGAAATCATAGCGTACACACTGAGATCTCATAACATTGTCGAAGCTTCTGGCTAAATGGGAGAACGCAGGACTCGGAATCAACGGGTCCAGATTCGATTCTCGTAATAGCTCGCTATATCAATAACTCGCATCAGTCATTTGTAAGATGCTTAAACTGACGGCGGCGCTCTATTTCTGAATAGATGATATAGTCCATTTAAATAAATTAATCAAGCAAACTTTGTGAATTTTTTTTAGTAGATCTGGTTGCGGTAGCTGAAAATTATCCAGAAAACTAATCCGATTATCGAACTACTCCGACCAAATCAAAGAAGCACATAGAAGCGCTTTAAAACGTTTTAAAATAATGCATACTTGAACCAATTTCACATATCTTTCAAAGTTATTGTGATCTTAACAGATCTAATAATGTAGCAAAATTCTAAGTCTCTTTTTCCTTCAAAACATGCAAATGTGTTCGCAAACTAATTCTCAGCGAAAATGATTTCGATTAGAGTGGGCTTGAGCGATGAGCAAGAAAACGTCGAAGATGATGATAATGACGTTGATACGAATTAGTGGAAAAAGCTTCGCGGGGCACAATACGAGTCGATAACGACACCAAGCGTCGAACCTCTGACTCGGAATCTAATGTGCATAAAGCCGATACTCGACGGGTTGCTGGCTTACGACTATGCGACCATGCAGGACTCGTGACCGAGCCTCAGCTTGCAATTATTGATTGATCGGTTAGCTAAGCCGGATCATTAAAAGACAAACAGGGTCCGGGTATTGGATGCGGATCTTTATATTGGTCTTTGGAGGCCAATTTGGTGGTAGACGAGGTCTAAGATCGCATGCGTGATTCTCAATACCGCTCATATATTTGATGGTAGTTATTCTCAATGTTATTAATGTGACAATAGCTAGTCTGTTTTGATTCTGATAATAAGTATTTTTCTTCACTAGTGAAAACACCGTCAAAATCGATCAAAGAAAATTAAAGACAGGCAATACTAGATAGGTAGTGCTCAAAGTTAACGTGATGATTTAACTTGAAAACTTGATAAAAGTAATTTGATAAATCTTACTAAAAACGCAATTAAAGAATTTCAGAAAACACTGAACACTGCCGCAGAAATTGTAAAAAAAATCGTTAACTACGAATTTGAGTTGGTTAACTTCTAAAAAGTTTGAATATTATTAAAGGCGACTAAAAATTACAAATTTAAATTGAAAAATACTATACTGGCTGTAAAAGTGTTATTGATAATATTCTAATGATACATTTTTACAAGAATTACTGCGAAGCAAACGAGCTTAGGTATAATTCCATTATTTCTTGCTTTCTGATCACAACGTTCACTTCGATATAAGTCAACGATTGAATGATTGATTGATTATTTTGTGCGGGCCGCATTAAGGGCTCGATCGATGCAAAAGTCAGATCGCTGGAATTAACGCCTCTTATTTTGTACCATGATTCATCGACAGGGAATTAATCTGAGTTTTGCAGTAAACGTCATAACATTAAATCATACATTTTAACATCATTTGCGATATAATATGATCCAATGATCATGTTTTGTTTAAAATGTAACTAGAGAACAACACATTTTTAAAATTATTATTGTTCAGAAAAAACGCAATTAAGCAGCTGCTATCCTTCTTCAAAAACTTAATGCATAATCTAAGTATTCAAAATCTATTTGATTATTAAATAAATTCGATTGACTTTGTTGTAGGCTTTCTTGGTTAAAATTTGTCAATTTGCTAACATATTTTTCTAACATAAACTTTTGAAAGTCTTTCAAATTTTACAGAAAAACATCTTACTTGAAAATGAAATAAAACAGATAAAAGTAAACGATACCCAATGTGAAAGACAAAATTAAAATGTCATCCGTTTATTACACATTTTATTGAATATGAATGTAAATATATTTCTGCCATTGTTTATCAAATTGATGCATTAAGATGGCATTCACATTAGATTACTCAGACGCATTTTTCATGAAAGATCTAATCACCTTGCGACACATCTCAAGAGGGATGTACATAATGCTGAAAGGCAATTCTAATATTCCAATAATGAAACGCGCATCTGTGACCAGCACGTTCACTAGTTCATCATAGCGAGATAAACTACAAGAGTGTAAATTGAAACAATAGAAAAATAATACATTTATAAATTTTTCATTGTAACAAACGAAAGTAATTAAAAATTGTTTTATGTTATTGAATTTCTATTAAATAAAAAATAGATTTAATTACTTGACTATTTTTGAATCTCCGCAGCTTATATTGCGAATATAAAAAATTCGCCAGTAAATTCGCCAGTATTCTAGAATTCTAACTTTTTCGCCTGTATACTAGAATACTAACTTTTTCGCCTGTATTCTAGAATACTAACTTTTTCGCCTGCAATCTAGAATACTAACTTTTTAAAATCAATATCTATATTATTTTATACCAGAAATTTAGATATGCATTATTGGAGTTGGGTGGGAAGGGAACAGGATCAAAACTATTGAGTTCTTTTGCTCCACCTTGGGTTATTTAAGAATCAAAAATATGTTGACGTATGTCGATCGATTTCTCGCCCCTTCATCAATCTGTCACTGGGTTAAGACAAGGAAAAGCTAACCCGGCAAGAAACGGGAACACATTCTGTGAATTCGTATTATAGTCCTCCCCGATCTATAAAAAGTCATCTTAGAAGATATTATGCTTTAAATTGTAATCACTTAATAACAGCTAATTGAGTAATCACTCAATGGACTTCACTTTACCTACTTGTAAAAGCCCAAGAAATAGCAGTCATGCATTTTTAAACACCAATTTATCAGTATTTATTTCACTGGAATATAAAAGTATTAAAAAATACAATCACTGTTTTGGTCTCGTTCGAACTAGAGTCCATTGCATTATTAGTATCCGAATTTATATCCTATCAATATTCAAGCGCTGATAAACCTCGCTGGTCAAATTTGGATCTGAATAATCTTCCACGATTCCCGGATTAACGCTGGTGGCTCCGCAAGACGTCAGTATGATACAAAGGAGAGCAACTCTGCACACAGGCTGCGCTCCGTGTTAGATCTAATTTCACGCCTACTGAGCAAGTTCATCAAGCGCTGGATATGCGTCTAATAATTCATGCGCCATGTGCAAGCAGTAGTGCTATTAAATTAGAGCCGTATCGATAGCTGATTGCGATAGAAAACTATCCGCATACGCAGCAAAAAGACAAAAATAATAAGCTACAGTACTGCAGCTGATTTTTTTTATCTGTATTAATGCAGCTTTATGCTGATTTCATTATGTGAATACTCATTCATAGTCAATACTGGTTGTATTATAAAGTCAAGGACAGAGTTGATAGAAAAGCGAAAAAATATTCTATTATTTCTATTATTCTATTATCTCTAATATTTCAACCATTGTATATCAAGCATCAAAAAAAGTCGCGAACATTTCGAGACCTCATTAAAATTTAAAGACATATATAAAGTGATTGTAAGTGACTGACTTATTGAGTGGATGGTATGAGCCACGCATAATTTCAACAATAATTATTTTATAACAATCTGAGTATAAATATTCATTTGCAAATATATAAGAGAAACCAAAAATTGGACAAAGATTAGAAAACGAAACAGAAATAAAAATAAAAAACCAGAACGTGGTAACATATTCTTTTAACAACAAACATTATATTTTATCTTAATTGAAAGAAAACGGATTAAATAAAATGAATATGGATAATTGCTTTATTATTTTTTATTATTAATACATTTTTTCTTCCTTTCTTAATTAAATCAGTGTAAAATGCATAATTGTACGTTTATAATTACTGTTAGGTCCAGATTTTCTAGCATTAATGGCAAATAAAAATTAAAAATCAAATAAAGGAAAAAAAATATTGAAAAAAATAAAGACGTTTTCCTGTAGTTTTCCTTCATAATCTCGTGATGTTTTTTACTTATTTAATCATTCATAACTCTTTTATAGCACTAAGTTATCGGATACTGCAAAGAAAAATAATGAAACTTTGAATTGCTAAAAACTTTAAATTTATAATATACAATGGCCTGGTGTTTGGTCATTTGTAACGATTATTTATGTGTTTGTTTTTTCGTAAAATGTTTACATATTTGAATTATTCTAAATTATGCATATGTTGATTTTTGCAGACATGAACACTACTGCTATTATTCTCATTTTTATAATTATTTAATGATGTCATGCTACATTTAGCATAATAATTTAGCGGAATAATTTATCAACATCACTAGTTAAATCCTTTTCCATTAATATCGTTAAATATAACTTGAAATCTTCCTACCTTTACTCTTTTTGTAAATACTACTAATTTCTATATAGTTTCTTTTTCTCCCTGGGCCCTATTAGTGTATTTTTTTAATACCATTTGTCCGTTTGATCGCTTCCCTCTTTTACTATCCACCCCTCCTCCCTTTGTTGTAATAACTAGTTGTTTTTTCCTTGTTATTACTATAGTGTGTACTTTAACCGTTGGTGGTGGTGTTTTTGGCTATTTGCTTATAATATACTTATTTTATGAGTTCATAAATAAATAAATAAAATAAATAATTACTCTCTAATAGATTTCATCATAATATATTCTCCATTATTCTTATAATTGAGACCGTAATTTTTAGCGATATATGCATACTCTATTGCATCAATTTTCTTCTCCAACTTCAACCGCAGCTTTTCCATTCAGTTTTTATTCCCTTTTGAGTTAGTTGGCGTTGGGTGATATCACATCAATCGACAATAATTTCATGTCTGAAAACCCACAGCCAATTACTGAAGGGCTTATGATCGGCTCACTGCAAACATGTACGTAGCGAGAATTATGGAGTCAGACTCGGCATTAATAAGGGGCACACTTCGGACCGAGGATTAGGCCGCTGGTAAGCCTAACTGACGAGCCACGCTGGCCATCTTTTATGGATAATACCCGGAGGTGTCAAAAAGGATGAACTACAAGACGAATTATGGATTAAGTCGGCACCGGACTGGCACGATTACGGATGCAGAGAAAGAAGAGAAATAATCGGACACATTAAATACTACTTACCATTGTGTCATATTGTGTCTGTAAACACAAAAAAATCAACTTGATACTTGTGCTAATGCAAAATGGCATAAATATTATGCCATTATAAATTGTTTACATTTATGTTACCTAGAGATATAATAACTTTTGGTAACATTAATGTAAAAAATTACCGTGTTCATTTAATAGATTACAGCTGGTTTATTATATTGGTTAATAATTTGTTATTATTATTAGTAATTATTTTTATATTAATAAATGAATTTAAAAAATACAGTAACTTTATTTTATAAAATGTTATCTATTTACAAAATACGGAATAATTATTTGACATGACATAGTAATATTAGTTATGCATTATACTAGATTTACAGGAGAGTTACTTCTAATAAGAATGTTAAATAAAATTTTAATTGAAATTAAACTTCTTTTTTGTTTGTTTGTTACTTAAATGCACGGCAGCACAAAAAGGCTATTTAGTGCCAGAAATTAAAGTTTAAAGTTTAAACATATAACTTAAACAATAAACTTAAATAAACTGCCATAAAAAAATTCTTTTAAGTATTTCTAATAGATTTTTGTTGTAATTATTGCATTTATAAACATTTATAAAAATATTTGGTCATAATTTTTTTTGCAATTGTGCCTGTCATTTATTTTAATTTTATAATTATTAATTTATTTTCTATGAAGTTTAATTAATGTCTTACGATTATGTCACAAGTGTCGTCAATTAAAGATAATAACTAATCAATCAATCATACTATCTACAACAAAGAATCAATTCATTCGTTGATTGCAAAATTCCAGCTAGTCCATGATCCGTCGCACATTTCAGGACAAACGAGCACTCAACCCCCGAGAGAGAGGGACGCCAAGGAGAGATCTCTGCCACACTGCCCTCTGCGCAATAATTTTGCGCATCGATATGAATTTAAAACTCTTCATATTCGTTGTTCTTGCGCACTCGAGTAACTAGGCCCTAAAGAGTTGATCGACCGAGAATTTAACGCCAGTTTTGGTATCGCGTCGTCGCAATTACTGACGATCAAGTTTTTCCAGTAGTTGTTTGAGTCGCAACTTTAATCAAAGTACTGGCGCATTAAAAAGATTACGGAGACAAGAAATTATGTGGAGCTTCTAACTTTGCGTTGAGTTTACAGACACGGAGTGAGCTCAGGCATTTTGATAGGGGAATCACCGTCAGGAGACCCGGTCAGGCTGTGACCAGCGATGAAGAAACACGAGGAGGTCCCTCGTGATTTCTGTTCCGATAAAATGTCGTTTAGAGGCGAGTTTGCATATCGAAGAAAAGAACAATAATTGTATGGCATATTATATTTCTTGTGGAGCTCGGACGAATATTATTAATGAAAACTAACGATCAGACTCAACTCAGAGAAAATGTGAGGATTCTTAATAAGAACCGAGAGTGATTCTGGTAAACAGTAAAAAGTCCACGAAAGATTAAACTGAAAAAATATGACAAAAATCAATTAATTATATGTAATACAATTTCTGAAAACATATAAGTATAACGTTTGAAAAAGTCCAAGAAAGATTAAACTGAAAAAGTAACTTTATACAATAACTTTATGATTGATAAGTCCTGCTCTAAAATCCATAATTCAGCAAATTTGAAATTATATGCACATTTAAAGATCTTATTTTAAGATTCACAATTTACTTTTGAGCCAAGTTTTTGCTTAGAATAATTTTTATTAAAGCATTTATAAAATAACAAATAAATGCATGCATCGAGTTATAAATAATAACATGTAATAACAGAATTTTTTTCAGCATCTCTCAACAACAACCAATAAGTTTGTCATTAAAATCTAAAGACGATAAGCCAAATCTCAGTTTTTATGAATTCTAAGTAAACAATTTATTGTGCTATGAGTGTCAACAGTGTAAATATGCATTTGTAGAATCCAGGTGTTAACTAAAACACAGATTAGGCGTTTTCGTATATTGTTGCATTATTTATCGAGAATGCGAGATCATTTTAAAAGAATTAATTCAACACTTGTCATGCTTTTTGTATTAGTTAACAGTATATTAAACTATATTAGTAAACTTGATTTAATGAAATTAAGCTTTTAATTCACTTTTAATAATGATTAAAATGAACTGTAATGAGCAAAATATTTCAATTTTCAATATTAATTATCGAAAATACACGGTAGCACATTATTTTTTCAAAAATAATGCAAAATTATGCTCAAATTGGTAACGATATTGTAAAAATGTGATACGAAATTTTTATTATCTTTTAATAGAATAATATACGAAGTATATAATTAATAATGCTTCTTCATAAAGATAATAGGTTTTAGTATGTAAATATAGTGAACTTAGATTTGCGCTTTCAGCTTCATTAACCTGAATTCGTTATAATTCAAATTAAGTTTCATGATTTATTGTATTTTTATCTCATTTTTTCGATAATATTAAATTTTCTCCACGAGTTCAGCAACATCCATCAACAGAATCAGATCAGTTTCTTCTCTCCGTGCCTGTCTCTATTATTCTCTATTCTCTATTCCTCTTTCTCATCTGTCATTAATTATTGTTTCAGTCGTGATTGACATCAACACAGACAAGTTTGACTGATGAAGGAGAAATTGGAGAAGGTTATAAAAGAAATTCGTCGTAAATAGTGAATGTTTAAAGATACTGTGTTTTTATACTCGGCAAAAATTACTATGTTACTAGGCACATCAATTTGTAGCTTATAGAAAGTATGATGAGTGCGCAAACTGCACATGATAATTGTAAAAAGAATTCATTCTATACTTGTCAGGCTTTTTGTCAATAAACTGTATAAATAAACTTGATTTAATTAAATAAACTTTACAATTATTGTTATTATAGTTTTACAAAATTTAAATCATGGCACTAAGCTAACTAGATAGTACCTCATATTCATCATATTTATTAGATCTGATTGTTCGCGGGCAAAATTTTTGTAATACGGTTTATTTGAATCTTTCTCATATTATTTTCTTTATGAAAAATGCTACGTATTGTGGCCTGCAGGAATGTGTAAGAAAAATTAATAAATTTCATTTTATTACAAGAGATAATTTGTTTTTTACCAGAATCAAAATAGCTGACACGTAAAATATCCATCTCAAACTCCGTTTATAAAGTAATTGCAAATAAACATACCCTTAAACGAATAATGAATTACTACTGTTAATTACATTGCCCTGTATACGAGTCATACAATATGTTGTATTGCAAAACCTTTTCGTTTCCGGAGGCCAAGCAGAGCGGTTCGTTATTGCTGATTCATGTTTATTTAACGTCCTGCTAGCGCTGCATGTCGTTGATTGACTGACTGGACGACCGTGTGGCCCCCAGCATCAATTAAAGCTTTATCGCAAGTAAGCCTATATGCTACAATAAACACTGTCGGAATGGACTTTGGCTGCGCTGTTAATTATTTAAAGCATTCTGACTGAGCGATGAGTTCCATCCTAAGCAATATGACTGACTCCCTCTCTCCAGTTCATCTTTCTCTGTGGCTCTATCAGCGGGTCATTACTGATAGTATTTACATTGCTTAGTTGGATAAGTGCGAATACTGACTGAATATATGATAATGATTCAAAATCTCACAAAATTACGTTACATTTATGTTTTATACTTTGTTTATATTTTTGCTTTGTAATGATTTTTATATTTATTTACATTTTTTATATAATTTCCTGTTATATTTCTTAGTTAATAGTAACTTCAAGAATTTATCTATAAACGCATTTTAAGAAATGCAGAACCTACTTTAAACTCATTGTAATTTATTGTATTGAACTTGTGTAATTTTTTTTCATTTTTGTCATTATTTTTTATCCTAAAACTCTAACAGACGCATTTCATTATTTGTAATTAAAATCGAGTGATATAATTTAAATATTATAATTATACCAAGATACCATAAAGAATACCTAAAGCAATTTAAGTTCCAATGACTTTACACTCAAGCACATCGAAATTTTGAGAAATCTTAAACCTTAACTTTCTCTTGTAACAAATTACTTATACAATATGAAGCAATAACTTGAAATCTGCACAAGAAGACTACAAACAATGATAAATGATGAAATTGTCGGATTGGCAAATGAACGATGACATAAGAATCTGCATTTCGGATAAAGACAATAACTCATCATTTTAATCGTCAGCAACATTATATTGCTTCTAATAAATTCACGCTATCTCATCCGGGACACAGTAGGCCACACCCAATCACGTGGTGACCTGACCTCATTTCTTCCTCTGGGTCACAGGCTTGACTCAGGGAGTCAGGGTGACGATAATCGAATGCAAGGAAAGCAAGCGGCAATATTGTCTCATCATTATTTTGCTGATTAGTAATCAGTGATACTTCTGGAGAATATCTACTGCAAGCAAATGACGAGAGTGTGGGACGGGGGTATTTTCTTGATGGAGTAGTATTTGCTAAGAAAAGTAAATGAAATTTTTGGAAACTGGTAATTTTTGATTTTAGATAATTTTTTAAGTCTAACTGATATTTGTAATAAATCTTCTACAAACTTGTAGACATACAATCTATTAGTAGTCAAGCATTTCTTGTTGTTGATAACGACATCGTTTACATTATAATATGTCATAAAATTTATAGCTTTGTGTATGTTCTTGAATTATATGTCTTTGAACTTTACTAGATGAATGTTGCATCAACATTCGAACATAGATGCTTATCATCAAATATTGCTTGAAAATAAAAGTCTAGATTCACATATTGTGTATATAAATCATAATAAATATGATATTTCAAAAATTATATGAGGGTAAATAATAATCTTATGTACTAATTATAGCTTTATATCACATAATGAACCAGACAATAGGATCAATGACAGATCTGTATTGATTGAGATTATTCTAGATTCTAGCTGACAATATTCAATCGTTCAAATGGTCATCGCTACAAATGAAACCGCAACACAAAAAATGACATTAAATTGCATAAAAATCCATTCAAAAATTCTCTCATAAAAATTCTCTGAACAACAATTAAAATAAACTTTCACCAAATCGCGTCAGATTCAAAATCAGATGTCAGATTCAAAATCCATCAGATTCTGTAAACACGATGACTGTTTACACGTTTACTCGCTATAGGTAAATAATTAAGTGATGCGGTTTACTTTCGATTTTATTTTGTATTATAATAAAGAAAATTAATTTTTCTATACAGGCATTCGGGAGATATAAGATCCAAGAGGCTTGTAAAATGAGTTTCGAAAATAATTCAAAATAATGGCGATGAAAGCTGATATTTAGTAGCGTTATAAAAACTGTCGATTTTTTTTATTCATTAAAAGTTGATAACAGTGTACACTTTAACTACACCGCACAATTATTAATTACATTGAGTATACATATATACATGATGTAGATGCAGAGTATTTAAATGTATCTAATTAAACAATACTATCACATGTGATATTTGACTACATAATATGTGATATACCAACATGCAGATATGACGTATTGCATACATAATGCATTATAATACACATACAAAAGAACCGAATAACATTTTAATTGTGTATAACATATCTACATTTTACTAACATATCACGAACATGTAATATTGTTTCAAATATATATTATAAGCTGTTCGTGATCTGTAATTCTTCTCGTATACTATGTGCAACTTACTGTATGAAGCAGATATAATCATCATCTTTAATCACAGAATTCTAGAGCATAATCTCGATCCAGACTGGATTATAATATGCAGCTGCAGGCTGCAATCATATTGGCCTTGTTTTCTAAACGATATTAGATTAATAAGCTGTTGTAATCATCATTTCTGGCTAAATGTAAACGTCTCAACAGATCAGGAGAAAAATATTAAACAAATGTAATATCTGGTATACATTCATTTTCAGTCTATGCGGTTTCGCTATAATATATTTTTCTGATTTTAATAATATTTTAATATTAATATTTATTATTTTTACATTGTTATACGGGTTATATTAAGCCTACTTTATAACGGCATATGTTACTTTAGTATTTTATTCTTCTGACTGCAGCAAAAGTGCTCCCACAAAACGGCTCAAAAAGATTAATTAATTAAATTTGTTAATTAAATAGTTAAATCAATTAGGTTAATCAATGACTGTTAACTTATTGTTACTAAATCACTGGTTAATTGCAATTAATTTAATAATCAATCTGAATTGGATTTAATTAATAAATTATTTAGTTAATTACTAATAATAAATTTTAATTAATTAACTGATACATAATATTAATTTTTAGTATATTAATGGATTAATGTTAATGATCATTAATTAAAGACAAATAATGTCGGGAGAGTTTTTGACGAAGTACGGAATTTTCTTCAGTCTATTTAAGCAATATTTTAAGGTAAATTCTTTGATATATTTTCAATTATCTTTGTTCTTTCAACCTCTTTTTCAAATTTTATAATAAAAATAAAAGCACTGGAGAGATTAAAACCATAAATTTTTTAATGAAAAAACGTTAATAGACTTATTTTATTGCGTAAAACCTAAATTTTTATACTGATGGTGCTTCAATTAAATTATGACGAAATAATTTCTTTTCTGAGCTTTACATATATTATAATAGTGTAAATATCGTCTTCATTTAAGTGTTATTTGTTTAAAAACAACTAGTAACTACAATCATAACATTTCAGGAGTAACAGCTCTTCATAGCATATCTCGCTTACAGTCGCACAACAAAAAAACATCTCGCTTTCAATACATGAATATTATTTTTCTTCACGCGCTGGGCACACACACTGACGTCGATTCTAATTGACCAATACTTAATTGCTTTGGCCGGCTGACACTGGCGATTTTTCTGCGGGTCATCTACGCGTCTGAAACCATATTCTGGGCATTTCTATTGATTTTCCTGCGTCGTATAGCCGTCAGATAGATATTACTCGCGTCTAATTGAGGCTACGCACTACTGAAGCTCAGCCACATCCTTTTTGCCTAACTACATTTAACCCACCACACACGTCGTTAATGCTGCCATCCTATTCTGTCGGTCGTCCGCTGTGAAGACAGCTGATGATGATGAGATGGCAGAGGCAGAGGCCAGGCCGCCTTTTATCCACTCAGCTATTTGATTGCTCACGGACGACTGATTGCAATTACAGATGATGACCGTGCGGACAATCTGAGAATTAGATAGGGCAGCTTCTCATTATTTTAACGCTGCAACTAGGCTTCCGTTTAATATCTGTGTGTACGCAAGTGACGCAAGACGCTTACAAATATAGGAAAGAGTAAACAGTAAAAAAACGAGGTTTTCTCCAGTTAAGCATACAAAATTTTGGTACTGACAGTAATTAATTAATCATTTTGAAGGAATCAATTATGTAATAACAAAATAAACATAATATTTCTGAATGACGCATAATTAAGCCAAGTATACTCAGTCATTCATTGTTGAAGTGCAACCATTAAAGTTTGTTTATTTTTGTTTCACGAGTCTTTCTGTTACTGTTTCTATACGTTTACCAATTATTATTATATCAAAACGTCATTGTAATTATATAGATATATGTTAATGTTTATGAAAAATCAGTATAAATATCATCTAATCTACAGTATTTTATTCTATTACACATAATCTCACTTTTTAAAGTTTATAATGCGCCAATCAAATTTAAATGTAAATCATTATAGCAAAAATACATAGTCCTACATCTGTTTCGATTTGAAACTTGTTTATTTACTCTTCTGCTCTCTTACCTCATTTTCATTTCATACTTCTATTTTCAATACTTTTTTCTATTTCTTTTTGTCATTTTCTTATTCTTTCTAGTCTCTCTTGTACGTCTTGGTTATCTCTCCGTTATATTACTACGTTACTATTTTCGTTGCGTCTTGATATAGCGCTTGCTAATTGCTATGCCAATTTTCAAACAGATTTAATTGATGTAATTTGGTCACCGTGCGCAGTCATTCAATTTCCTTATTTTATCACGCAGTTGTCTGCATTTAATTAGACGTGACTCAAAATAGTCGACTGCAAATAAATGGATGAAAAACGCTGGCTTACCCATGCCAATTATTATTATTTTCAAGTCTTTTTTTGACTATAGTTTACAGCTTTGAAAAAACAATTTGCCACCTTGTTTATATTATACACAAATCGTCATTTTGTCAATCGGTAATAGAGCCTTATAGTATGTCGTAAACAATATGACTTAAAATAAATCGTGAACATAAATCTATCGAACAAACTATCACGCAAACAGGTTTAATTAGCTAACTTATAGGCTATTATAACATAAAAATATTGCTTATAATTGACTTTAATAACTTTATAATTTAAAAGTTTACTGTTTACTTATAATTAGCAAATGTCTGTTATATGATATTACATTGACTTTCATCTTTAAATTGTTTAACAACTTAAATGGCGGAAGTACATATATTAACATGGCCTGATTAAAGAAATCATTAATATGACCAGGTCAATTGCAATTATTACTATTCTCTATAATACAGTTTCAGATATTAATTGTGACAATTTAAATCAATACCAAATGCTGCTGAACGTGTGGATTTTCAATGATCATCAGCAGATTTGATTTTGAACTTGCAACGGCTGTAATCAATAGCAACAGCTTGCAGGGATAATAAATGCATAACCTTAGTGTATTAAATTTCATATCGCCCAGAATAATTACAGTGCACGCACAGCAGTCATATTTTCGTTATTATAAAGTGTGATTTAAATACTGTTGAGTAAAACATTTTAGTTTCTGATTGCGATATAGAGAAGAAGCTTAATCTCAAAAGTTGCAAGTCAGTAAATAAAAGAATTTGGATTTTGCTCGCATTTGCTACAAGAAATATATTCAGGCTCCAGGTTAGCCAATAGTTATTAGTATGTCAGTGTCTTATTATTTCGACTATATCTATTGTTGATGCAGGAGTGCAATTTTGATCTTGAAAATATAAATTTCTGAACAAAATTAATTATGATAATACTTATTATAGCTGCCTCAGTAGTAAGAAATTATACTTATCCTGAAAATTATTTTGGCCGTTTTTTGAGAACCGGATGAAAAATATTTAATACTTTTTATGAAAAGTACTTTTAAGATGATATATTTCAGTAAGTACCTGTATTGTTCAGACTATCTGTTATGTGTATTACAAGGCGTAATTAAGATGGATTAAGGTTCGGTTAATCTCAATGCTTAATTCAATCAATCTTAAAAATTAAATCGCAATAATAATATTTTTAATTTATAAGACTACTGGACAAAAAATGATAGAATAGAATTGTACAGGCTAATTATACAATAACACAACACATTTTTTATTCAGAAATAAAAACACAAGCCTCATAAGAAATACAGTTTATTTATAGGTCAATCTTAGAGTTAGATATTTCGACAACATGTGTTTTATTGAAAAATATACTTGAGTTCGGCAGATGATGATTTTTTCTCGAATATTCACTATAGTAGCATCATTATTTCACACATTATTTCACATTATTTTTCACATTATTTCACATTAGTTCACATTATTTCACATCATATTTCACACATTAGCATCAAATCACAAACCAGTGATGACTGAAGCGATAAATATTTTCAGATTCCAATAGAAGGCCTCCGTGCTTCTTTTCACATGCTAACATATACCAGACGACCGCAAGACAACTAGCAAAATGAGCCAAAAGTTTACAATAATATGCGCTCGAATTCAACCACAACGTTATGATCAGTGATTTAATTAGTTTTTTCAATGCATTAAAAAGTCTCGCCTTACGACGCATCTAGTCTCATTAGAACATGTGAAATTGATTATAGAGAGAAGACATTCCAACAGTCTAGTTTGATAAGAGAATGCTGTCTGTAGCGCGTTATTGCAAGTTTGCTTTTATTTAATTAGGAGGCATATCCATCAGATTAGCCTGGACATTACAGCCGTGCAGTCGGCTTGATTATAAACAGTATCGCACCGCCGTAGTACTGGACGTCTGTGAAGAAAATGCCCGCTGGGATAAGAAGCAGGCGCGAGAGGGCCTGCAGGCTGTCAGAAGGCCTCGCTGACCTCGAGGTTCAACTCTGCTCCATCGCTGATAAATGATGAAACGTCCCAAAGACTACAGGAAGCCTGTTTCTGTAATTAAATCTAGCGCTGAGCGGCCGTGCCGATATCTGCATTATGCTTATGCTGACTGATAATGAGGAGCCTGCTTGGCTTTGGGTTGTTGTGTTATAAAGTCATTGCAGCCACGATTTTATGTAGTTCATATTATTAGTGTATCCAGCTTTTCTTAATACACCTCAATAGTATAATCTTTCAGTAGATCTAGCAGCTTATAAACGCAGTAGGAGGTTCAGTCTTTTAGAATTATAATAAATCGTAGTATTTTATCAATATAATGTATTAGGCCTTCTAGAAATAATATAACATTAAAATGAGGTAAAATTATATATTAATTTATTATAGTATTTCAATTTAGAATTTTTATTTTAACATTCATTACTTCATGTATACGAATAACTGAGGTAGTTATGTTAAGATGATAGGCAACTGATAAGCCATCAGCTGCTGGTAAAGCTGATAGAGGCTATATTGAAAAGCTAAATTCAGTTTTTTAGCTGTTTTTTTCATTTGTTTTTGCTAACTTTTTCAATTACAAGTTTTCATTGTTGAAAAAAGATTATTTCTACATATGTTAGACGATTTTTGAATTTTTCATAATTAAAATGGTTTATTAATATATTCTTTTGTATAAGAAATAGTCACATATTTAATTTTTCGATCATTAATTTATATTTTACTCGCAGCGAAAAACCATTAACGAAAACAATAATTATTAATTTCAGTCAATACTGTTATGACTTGTTTGTCGCTTAAATACACAGCATACTGTATGCAGATGACAGTAATTTATTAAATATCTACACTATCTTTACTTGAATGATTGCATTAAATCGATAGTTATCAACTGTTTAATTTGTTTGTTCTTTACTCAGCTTTGTAGTTTAGTATATCGAGAGTCTAAACGATTTATTAAAGTAATTTATAAATTAGATTGATTGTATTCAACTAAAATTTCATTGAGTAATATAAGATAAATCAAACAATTCGTTGCGAGTGTTTAAAACTCGATAATTTCGAAAGAAATTTGAATTAACGTTCATTATTTATTTTTTAGATTGATTTCAGAATGTTGTTGGTACAATCGTATTCAAATAATTAATAATTAATAATTAATTAATGATTGATAGTGATTGTTTTCATAAATTTTTTTATTTGAACGTACGGATTTAACTATTTATTGTTGCTATTATTTATTAAGTATCTGCATGCGTTTTAAATCAATGTTAAAATTATAAATAA
>JAQIXG010002030.1:0-19069 GCA_034700105.1 Oconnorella tubifera | reverse complement strand
TGCATGATGTATTTAATGTATGATGCATGTATACTGCATGATGCATTTAATGTATGATGCATGTATACTGCATGATGCATTTAATGTATGATGCATGTATACTGCATGATGCATGTACAGCATGTTATCAATTTGATTATATGTATCATAATAAATATATTTATGTACGTTTAACAAAAAAAATTAATTGATTTTAATGCACCAATCTGCATAAATTGCACTTTATCTGATTTTCGCTATTTCTACTTTTATTATTTATATATGTGTTGAACTAGCGGTGAAATATAGATTTCTACAGTAAAAAGACATGTATTATTTTGCTGCAGTTGACAGAATGGAACAAGTACGATGGGAAGTTGTTGGTCAGCACAGAGAAGCACCACACGCATGAGACTGAGCTGCTGTTGACTAAGAAAGGAGTCAATCCAACAAAGCTAGATCCCAACAGAGGCATCACTGCGTGAGTCAGCAAGGAACTCTTACTTCGCTTTATTATCTACGCAAATAACTTATCTAGCTTTTGTCAGCTTTTTAACTTCATGATTTACTTTTAGGTCCACTAGGTGTCTTTAGGTGACCCGTCAAAACGGCCTCGACAAGTCAACCCCTACGCTTACTTTTTAAGGGTTAGATTGGGGTTTATAAATCCAGTTAGAAGTATTATTAAAGTTAGGGTTTGCACTAGGATTCGGATTAGGGTTATTAAATGAATGTCTGTGGCCGTTTTGTCAGGTTATTGTATTTAGGGCCACTTTGTCAGGGTACCCAATGTATTGTTCTTACTGTATTTATTATTGAAATTTGATCTTAAATTATGATACAGAGTTTTCCTGAAAAAAAAATATTTTGTTTATTCATCTATTGGATTGTAATGTTATGTTTTGTTTGATTTCCTTTGCTCATATTACTCGGCATATATTTACATTATTTCCTTGAAGCATCAAATAGAAACAGAATTTAACTTAATTGAGATAATGAAATGATCAATCAAGAGCTATAATGATGTATTTTAATGTTCATCTATTTCAGCGGCTCCCAACCTGTGGGTCGCGACCCCAACTGGGGTCGCCTGACAATTTGCCAGGGGTCGCCTGAGATCTTATGAGAATTAAGTTTTTTAATAAATAAGCATTTTTTGTGCAATGCACATGCAATGCACATGCAATGTACATGCAATGCACATGCAATGTACATGCAATGCACATTGCCGAATGCACACTTCAAATGAAATGTCAAACATTTTATTCCTTTGAAAATTCATTTTTAAAAATATTTAACAAAAAATTTAACAAATTGTTGTATTTGGCTCGCCACAATTTTAAAATTTTATTGTTGGGGTCGCCACAACTTGGCAAGTGTTATCAAGGGGTCACAGCATCAGAAAGGTTGGGAACCGCTTGTCTCTTTGATCTTCGGTTAAATTTAAATGATCTCTTTGCTTTGCAATTATCCTTTTATTTATCTAACTAAATGTTAAATCAGAACTTTTTGTAAAGACTATATTGCATTGTTTTATGAATTGATTTATAAATCATTGATAAATAAATATAACTTTTCACCCGGAGATTCGAACAAGAGAATCAAATCGAAACTTTGAAAAAAAAGTTTTGAATCAGTTTGATGACAGTGTGAATATTTTTAGTAATTATAATAGTTACGTATCATTTACGAATTGATTTTAAGTCATTATATGCACTTATGTAATTTTTTTTGTCATAGTGACTAGTATATACTTGTGCATTTAATTTTGTCGTTTATTTATTTTACTTTGAGTTTGATTTTCTGTTTATTTGCTTGACTACCATTTGATTGGTTAATTAATAAATCTATATATATCGACTACAGTCTGCATGTGGCAGCATCTCAAGGATTTGTGGATCTCGTCAGAATCTTCATTGCTCTAGACGTCGATGTAGACGCCAGGGATTTAAGAGGTTTGAAAACAATTATTCCATTTTAAAATTAAACCGTTTATTTGACAATGTTCAAAATAATAATGCAAGTAAGATAAAGTTTTAAAACTGAGCATTATAGTCAAGTAGATTGTATGTTGAAGGCTGCGTCTGATGTCACATCAGTACAAAAAAGCTCACGCTAAAGGACTACCACAGTTCTTTATATAGCACACTGTGTATATGTGGTTGGGACAAGCACATATACACAGTATATATTTTTTATTTATATTAAATGCATTAAAATCAAATTGTTCTTCAGTGGAATCATACAATGCAATAAATGCTATTCCAGTATTTAATATTTTTGACCAAACATTTGACAATATCTCATTAAGAGATCTTATCAAATGTTTTCCAACACATTATATTTGCTTATATTTTTATATTCAGGCAGAACAGCCCTCCACTGCGCCCTACGCGCTGCCAGGTATGAGGCTACAGAGGCCTTACTTGAGGTACAGAAATATGAAGTAGAACTTTTAAATATATTTTAAGAAATTTTAACTTTTGCTCTGAATGTTTGTTTGATTTAACACATATGCAATAAAGACTAAATAATAATAAAGGCTAAATGTAAAATTATCAAAACAATATTAAAATTAAAATTATTATATTTCACCTTCAATTATTTTGCTTCACACTTAAAATTACACAGCAATAGAGTATCAGTATGGATGTAACACTTATAGAAGTAACACGTTGTAATCATATAAAACTAATATACTTCAACTACTACATGTCTAGTTACAAAACGTAAAATTACAACTATTAAATTATAAATACTAAGTACTAAATTGTGTTGTGTATCTAATTCATTTTTCCAATTTCTATTAGTATTATTATTTAAATCATTTATTTGAATTATTAGAGCAATCGTTTTTTTTAATATTATTATACAATTCATTTATTTGAACTATTATCAAAGATATAAATGTATAAAGTGAATTGTAAAATTAATGACAGGCAGACTCTAGTGTGCTGATAGTAGATCACGACTACTTCTCCTCCCTGCATCACGCTTGCTACGGGGGACACCTCGGCTGCATTCAGCTCCTTCTCACTCACAAGGCCCCGGTCTATCTCAAGGATAAGGTATAGCACCCACATCAGGTCTAGTTATAACTTTTAATAGTATTACAAGTAAAATTCAATATTTTGAATTTAAAATTTTTTTCTGAACATAAAGAATTTTGTGGGCACTTTTTAGATATCCGCATACCAGTATATAACATGATGTCTACGATCTATATCTCAACATATATACATTAATTTATTTGAGTACACATTCGTTTGCTAATTTGTGTAATTATTTAGATGAATAATTCATATAGTATAAACAGCTTTGTAAAAACAATATTATACAGTATGTACCCCCATTCAAAAAAATGCCAAAATTATCCTTAAAATCTTCCCCCCTCCTCCTCCTCTCTCCTACATTATGTAAATATTGTAATAGTTTATATATAACTAATACAGATTTATTCATCATTCAGTCCAATTATGGTCAATAAAATCATTAATTATTGTCAATAAAATAAATCATTGTTAAATATAATTTTGATGATTACCAAATATACGTAATTGTAAGTCGTATAATTTGTCTGACAGTTTGGTCGCTGCCCTCTGGCTTATGCAGCCAGTCGAGGTCAAGCGTCCGTCTGTCGCCTGCTGCTGGAAAACGGAGCGGAAATAGATAACGCTGGAAACAATAAAATGTATGTATGAGTACTTATATTATATTTATTCCTAGCTGTACATATTTCCATCTATACATTTCCTCTTTTTCTCAGCGCGCTTATAACATGAAAATTTGTTGATATTTGACTTAATTATTTAAAACTGGCATTTGTAACTATCATTAATCATTATAAAATAGAACATTGTTATATTTTCATTCGCTAAATCACGCCTCTATTTTGTCGATGCGTTTTAGGAAGCTGATATAAATACTGATTTCACTGTTAAATGAAAGAATTAAAATAACTTGGCATTCATTAACGCATTATTTCAAACAAAACTCATTTCGGATACAATATTTTAATATCATTAAATTACTCAGTTCAATGTATACTTTTATATTTACATTATATTGTACACTTGTATTGATGACATTTTTTCTTTTTCATCAAATTATCATTTAAAGATTGATGTACATTTATACTACGTTGATAATATATATTTATAATTATAATTTAGAGCTGTATTGATTAGACGCGTTAGATTAACTTAAGCTATTTTTCACCCTGTTATTCTGTGTTTTATGCAGCACCCCACTAATGCTGGCGGCTGCTAATGGCAGCGCTGCTGTGTGCGACTATCTCATCAGCAGATCTGCTAATGTAGCGCTCACTGATACAGAGGGTTAGTGAAATACTATATGATTCTGTTTAATTGGATATTTAATTGAAGCAATTGTAATTGGATTGTAGAAGTTTTCTACTGTTTTGTATTTGCCTAGTATCGTGTCATGTTAGAAAGCGTTGATATGGTCATTATGGGTCCATTGACCAGTTCCAAGGAGACTGCTTGATTCTGTTAAAAAATGAAAATATTATTGTTTGAATTAATGCAGGAAACGTTTTTCTTGAGTGAAATATTGATTAGACATTTTCACTAATTTTGCAGTTTGTACATTGCTTCAAATTATATAAACAGTGAGTAAAGAAGTATGATCTAGTTGATATATATAAAGAGTATTTAGTGACATGTGCTGAACTCTGCCTAAATCAAGTGATGAGTGAACGTTTCACTTTTAACGCAGTAAATCATTTTTATTTAGAAATGATGGGTAGGAAGCGCCAAGTATAAAACCTAAACTAATTTTAATTCCAAAATAGAAACTGAGTATCAACAATTTGAAACAGTTTCAGTAATTTCAGAAAAGCCTATATCTTTACATTTTCACAGACTACCTGTAAGATGAAGGATTTATTGAATAGATTAAAAACATTCCGTCATAATTATAGATTAAGTATAGCTATTAGTTGATTATAAAACTGTTTAAAGACTTTCTCTGTTGACTGACTAGGACGAGATGCTGTATGGTTTTCTAAGTTCTATAAACACCCGGATGTAACCAAGATCCTGGAACAAGCTCTTAGGCAGCCAATCAAACCAAGTACGAATTACATTTATATATTCTTTATTTAAGTTATATCTATTTTAGATCAATCTCAAATACAAATATGTCAAATTTTGCTGTGTGGAAATTTATAGTGAAGATAACCTATCACTGGGCTGAACCCCCGCTGCATTAAGCGAATAAAACTTCTAAAGCAGGTTGTTAAATAATGGCCTTATTAATAATTAATAATCAGTATTATAAATAATCACTAATAACCACTTGGTAATTCGCGACATGTTGAAAACTTTCTAGAATGACACGTCCCTACATTTTACATAAAGAAACACATGTTTAATATCAACTACTAAACCTGATTACTTATTTAAATATTACTATGTGGCAATATTTAAATCTGAAATGAGTTATTTTGTATATGTCAGTACATCACAATCTTTAATGACTGTTCAAAGCAGTTAAAGAAAGTTGAAACAATATACAGTAAATAACGGTATATTGCCATACTTGTTAATAGTTTCAACAACTGTGACAGATAAAAAATTCGGGTTACAAACATTAAAACATTCGAATTTCAAAATTTCGCAATTTTTGTATTTTGATTTTAAAAAGGATTACGTTTCATACAGACCATTATATAAATTTGTATAATTTCAGTTAACTATTTCAGCTATTTTTATATATTTGTGCTTCTATTGTATTTAATAGTTTAATTTTATATCCGATAGGTATTTATTGCATCGAAATTATGACACAATTTTGTCTCGTTTTAGATTTAAGCGGCATTTAGAAATTCCTTCATATTTATACGTGATGAAATGCTATTTTTTATTTCCAACAATTATTCATAAAATTGCGATAGTGACATTTGATAGTGTGACATTGTTTGATTTTTATTATTTGCTTCAGAAAGACAGAGAGCTGCAAAAGATAATGGACCCGTTACAGTGAGTATTAAATTTTCACAACATTCACATTATTGGGACTTGGACTTAGTCTTAATGTTTACATAGTTAATAAGCTTATTCATGTCTTTTAACTTTGATGCCAAATATACTATGAGGCAGATTATAGGCAAGAAATGTATTTTAGTGGTTTTCCTTATATACATACAACAGTGAATGCATGTTTTTACGCGTATTTCTATGTAAATCAATTATTTTTTTGTCAATTAGCAAAAGAGCTTTCCAATTGTATATAATAACATGACGATTATTATATACAATTGATAAAAAAGAATATATCAATGCTGCTGAAGTTTTGTCACAAAACACACCTCTACCCTATTAATTGATATTTTTCATAATTCTCGTACTAATAATAATAATTAATGTCAAACTAAACGTCTTGCACGTAATTGGTCGGTTTATGTTTGTTGTTTATCAGCCTCCAGTCATAACTCTGAATGATGGTGGCGCTATTCCAAACATTGAGACGACTAGTTATAGTGAAAGGAATGGGGAACATATTTCATTGGATGGAGCTAAAATCCACCATAAACAAACCAATGGGCACGATTCGTCTATTACTCTATCAGATCAATCAACCAATGAGCATCGTTCTTCCTTTAATCAGTCAGATCAATCAACCCATGAGCAGCATTATTCTTTTAATCAATCAAATCAATCAGCCAATGGCCATAGTTTTTCCTTTAATCAGTCAGATCAATTGGCCAATGGGCATCATTCTTCCATCGCTTATTCAGATCAACCAATCAGTGATCAGCATGATTCTATCATCCAATCAGATCACTCCTCTATTCCTTGCTCACCCAATGGGGATCGTTCATCTGTCATCCAATCAGACACAGAGCGCTTTACAAATGGTATACATGGAAATAAAGAAGTAAATAAAGACTTAGAAAGACTGTCTGGGGAGGTGGATGATGCTGGAGAGGGAGTGATGGTGACTGATGGGTTCCTTGGGGCAGCGAGGAGGAAGTTGATGACTTTATCTCATGCAGGGCAAGCAAGGGTGAATATGGAGAAGAGTGATGACAGTCAACAGACTCTCGATATTGTAAGTCACTGCTACAATTTTCATAATATAGTTTGAAAGTATATTAAGATTTTTTAAAAGAATATAGTTCAGACTTTTGATACTGTTAGTTGCTTAAAAATATAACTTTCTAAAAGTATTACTGTCTAAAAGTATTACTTTTAACTTGCGGATGCAACAATTTGATATTACATATACAGCATTGTTTATGTAATATTTTATATGTAATAAATTTTTTAATACATAGACTTTCATTTAAAGTATGAAAGAGAATATTTAAATACTCGTCTTATTTGTAATTAAAATAATATCTTTTAGTTATTTTAAAACGGATAATTTATTATGTTATATTATTATTTATTTAAATATGTATGATTTATTTTTTTAATCTTTCTATCTTTCTTTCAATACTTCTTATATATTCATTAATTTTTCACACCATGCTTGTTTTCAGTCTGATGACATAACCTCAGTGTCCTCCTGTTCCCCCTCACCCCAGCCAACTTCCGTCAAACAACAAACTCGTGATGCTGTCAACTCAGAGAGAAAAACGTTGGAACAAAACTACGAAACAATTCGCTTCAGTCACCAATGGCTTATGAGGCAGCTACAGCGATTTCATATCACACTGGAAACACTTCGACTCGATCTGTTCCCACTGGAGCCTTCCACGGAGTACAAGGCAAACTTAGAGAGACCTTCAACGAGGCTACTGCAACTGGAGAAACATTTGAGGTTTCTTATTGCATTCGATGCTGAATCATTGCAAGAAGTAGAGGGTTTGAAGTCTGATGGAAATGTCCAAATACCGGATGACTTAGATGAGATGGATAGGCTGACTAGAGAAAATAGAGATTTGAGGAAAGGCTGGGAGGAACTACAGAGAGAAAATGAGAGGATGAAGAGGGAGATCAGAGAGAGTCCAGGATTGGAAGAATTACTGAGAGAAAATGAACGATTGAAGAGTCAAACAGAGGATGCAGAGTACAGAGAATTAAGAGGACGATTAGAGGAGCTAAGAGAAGAGAACGAAGAGATGAGGTGTCAGTTAGAAGAGGTGGAGAACCTAATAGATATAGCTGAGGACCTCAAGAATGAAAACGAGCTTCTGATTACTGATTATAATCGCTATAAGGAATCTGTCTATGAGACCAGAGTTAAAGAAGATAGAGAGTTGGAAAGTTTTGTTAAACAAACTGCTGATGAAATGGGAGCACTGAGGCATAGGAATGAAGAACTTGAAAGAATGCTTTCAGATGTAAACAAATTGGAAGGTGACATGATTAAAAATGAAAGAATGTCATCGAATGGATTCCATGATTCAAAAGAAAATATCAAATTACATGATGATCAAGAATTGGCAGGAGGTTCTCTTTCAGATGTGGATCAAGTAGATACTTATGAACAATGGAAAATAAAATTACAAGGAAGAGAAGCAACAGAATCTGAGAAATCTGATGAAAATGAGAAATACTCGAACATCCTCAAGGAAAACCATCGACTGAAGAAACTTGTTGAAAAATTTCAGTCAGATGTTCCTGTACTGCGAGAGAGGATTAAAGATTTTAGAGATAAAATTGATTCGGGATCAGGTGACAAGAATCCCAGGGTGGTGAGAGATGAAGTTGAATCTTTAACATCTGTTGAAAGTTCAGATTTTGAGAATTTTGGTCAACAGATGTACAGTCCACGTAGATGCTCTGATGAAATGAATAAGGTTTCAAACAGTTCAAAACATTTGAGGTACAAGATGGAAGATTATAAACTTTCTACAAATTCACTTGGTCTTTATAATGGAAAGTCTTCTACAACAAGATTGCATTCTTCATTATCTGATGGAAATTACAGATGGAGAGAAACTTCACATGTCAAAGGATCACATAAAACTGTTGAACAATCAAATGATGTTCATTTAGACAGAGATCTTCTCAGTGGCCGAGAACAAATGGTTCTCTTTGAAATAGAAAAAATTCAACATCCATCAGTTGTAGAAAAAGAGAATCTCGAACTGAAAATCAACATAAAGGGTCTGATGATGGAAATTGAAGCTCTGCAAAGAACAGTAAAAGAACAAAGTCATTATTTATCCCGCTGCGGACTTGATTCTTGTCAACCTTCTGATTCTCCTGTGGGAACTGACTCTGTAACCTCACGATGTTTCCCATCACCTTGTTACCCGATGATGTGTCAAACGTTTGCTGTGGATGATCAGAGACTCTGCAGCACTCCAAGAGATGACTTACGAAGTGGAGTAAGACATTTTGATGTTGACTTGTGTGAATTTAAGCCAAAGTTTCACAAGGAACATCTATCCTGCACAGATAAGGGCTACTACACTTTGAGTCCAAATCACAATACACAGGATTGTAATCAAACTGTTTCAGTAATGTGTGTTGTACAGAATCAAGAAGAGAGTGTGCAATTAAATTCATGTCAAAACTGGATTAAACCAGATGGAGTCAGTAAAAGTCCAAATTTTAGTAAATTAGATGATAAAGAAGCCATGATGAACCTGAACTGGACTGAACCGGTTGAACATGAGGTCACTGTAATTCAAAACATGAATAAACCAGATGAGCATTCATCTAGTTATCAGACAATGCAAAGACAGATTGAGCAACTTAGATCAGCTTTTCTAAAGAGCATCTTTCGGAACAAAGAAATGATGAAAAGTCTTATTGATATGAAGAGACTGTTGTCTGAGTCCAGTGGTCTGCTGAAGGTCTGTTCCAGTGTGCTGGAAGAATACGCCATAATGGCCAGCAAGTCTCGAGATGATGTTGATGCCCAGACTGATTTGGGTAATGTGGATGCTTACTTGAAAGAAAAGTACACCAAACTGGATGGATGGATGGAAGGGTTTGAGCGACTCAGAATTGATAGAAAGAAACTGATGAAGAGAATTATGAAGAGGGAAGAGAGTGAGAGTGGGGAACTTGGATCTGAAAGTGAGCGAGAGATAGAAAGACGGTTTAGAAATATCGCAACATTTAGTAATGAAGAACACAATGTGGAAACGTTTGCTGTCATTAGTGATGCAGAACAAAATGTGCAAAACACAGCTGTGATTACATCTATGAATGAATCAACTAACATTGTAAAGACACCAACTATAAATTACTCTAGTGACACAGAAGATAAAAATAGTCTTATTTCTGAGCTTCAAAAACGTCTTGAAATATCGCTTGCCAGTGAAAATGCTACAAAGGATGAAATATGTCATATCAGGTTACAATTAAACAAAAAATCTGTAAAATTATGCGAGTTAATGATTCAATTTGAGGATAAAACTAAAGCTGTGATGTCATTGATAAGTGAAAATGAGATGCTAAGTGAAAAAGCAAGAGAAAGTGACAACTTATTGAAAGAAAATGATGCGCTACGTAAACAATTGGAGGAGTCCAGTAACTCTGCGAAGGTTTCTGATGACCATGAGGATCTTCTGGAAGAAATAGAAGAGCTTTCCAAACAACGCAAAGCACTGCAAGCCCAGCTTCATGAAAAGAATTTCCAACTAGAGGAACTTCGAGATCAATTAATGGGAGAAGAAAGAGTACTGCGTGTGAACTCAAAGGAAGCACAGGGGGTTGCTGGAGGATTGAGCAATATGGAGCTGATGGAGGCTGAAAATGAGAGGCTGCGGGCTGAGTTAATGCAAATAGAGAAGGACATGGAAGATTTGCAAAGATCCCATCGTGTTGATGTCAAGAATGAGATGAACAGAAGCTGCTCAAGTATTTCCGATGAGCTAGTACAAGTAATTGTGCAAGAGAATGATAAGCTAAAGGATTCACTGAGGCAGTCTGTATACCATATTGATGAGCTAAATAAAGATATCGTTCACTTGAAAACAGAGTTAGTTTTAAGTGAAGAGAAGAAGCATGAAATGAGGGAGAGATTAGATGAGCTGGGTGAAAGAAATAAAGAGATATCTGAATCATTCGAAAGAAGCCTTTTACAAGAAAAACAACGTAATGAAAATTTATTACAAACCATATCAAATTTACAAGAAAGAAATAATGTTCTCACTGAAGAAATGACAAGACTCCAGTATATTCTCGAACTGGAAATGTTAAAGAATTTTCCAAAGTCCAGCGGTTCACCAGAACCAACAAATATACGAAGTGTTTTAGGAACAAGCTGTACACCGGACAAGGATGATTGCAGTGATCTGATTGGCTGCTCGCGTGGCTCAACAGTGGACAGGCTAGATAATGGAGGTGACGAGGGAGCAAGCCTAGCTTTGATGAACGCCAGATTATTGGACGAAAATGTGACATTAAGAGCGCGACTTAATGATATTCCAACTGTTGGGGTACAAAGGATGATGTGTAGAAGTTCAGGCACTCAGGCAAGTGAGGAATGTTTGAGTTCACACTCAGAGGAGTCGTGCAATCATGAACAAGAGATTCAGATGTTGAGGAAGAGCAATAGAGAGTTGTCATTGGAAGTGGCTGAGTTACAGTTTAGACTTAGTCAACAAGTTGCTTCAGAGAATCAATGTAAGCAGTTATATGTAATTGTAGAATCGTTTTTTTAAGTTACACAATATTTTACAACGTTTATCTTATATTTTTACTAATGTGCAAAAGGTATGAAGTAGTAAGATAAGGCATATTTCATTATTTCGTTCATATGCATAGTTTCATTGTTTTTGTGTTTTTAACAAAATGCTATAAGTTTACTACTAATACCCTATTAATTATCCTATGTTTTTATCATATGAACAGTATATAATGTATTTTGAGCTTTATTTGTATGCATATTGCCTAATTAAAATCTAAATGTACTGTACAATATTTGTTGTGTTCTGTTTAGTGCGTAAAGAGAGAGTTAGTGACAAAGACGTGCGTGTCATGTTTGAAGAAATAGCTCGGGAGAATCTTGAGCGAGTGTCTGCTATGACAGCCATGGAAGAGAGACTTGATCGGCTCAACAATGAACTGAAGAAAATCAAAGTGGCTAATGATCAGCTGCAACAAGAAAACACTTCACTGAAAATGTGGAAACATCTAAACGGATTGTCACCAAAGTAGATTTTTGATATTTTTTTAAATGATGAAAACACATCTCTGAGTTTTTGTGTGTCTGAAAATACTATTGTCCCAAGATAATAGTTTTTTATTTTTTTCTCTAATGGTAAAGCTATTTGTTACTTTGCATTGCTGGACGTTAGATCGCAAGCTGTTAGCTAGCACACTTTTCTTTCGCTTCACTCTGTGTATAAATCATTATACAGTGCACTATCCCAGATGTTACTATACTATACTACCTATTCCTATACTATGTACCTGTACTACCATACTACAATACATACCATACTATACTATCCTATCTTCCTATACTACCAATTCCTATGAAATAATGAAGGTTATTACGTAGTATCCATTTATTTCAGAGATTTAGTGAATCAGCTAAGAGAGGAGAATGGTAAACTGCGCGAATTTGTTTCAATGCTTGAAGACAGAGTTGAAAAGCATTCGTTTACAGATTCATCAACCTCCAAATCTCTTCAATTGGTGTCCTCAAAATCAAGTCCCTTACAAGTTTATGCAATTGATAATGATGATGGTAGTAATACTGACCCATTTCAACATCAATTCAGACGACATAGGTAAGTGAAGTTTTAAATAAATGCTACATTTCAATGTTATCTTTCATTGTATTTAAGTATAAATTTTATAGTATAAACTTTAAAACACATTGTTGCATTTATTTTTTTGTAATTTTACATCAATGACTATATAAAAATTAATTGCGTGCACAGTATCTCTAACATTTATCACAGTTTGTCGTATGACGCCCACTTAAAAAACTATCTTTTTGTTGCATTCATATAAGTAAACCCACTGTGTGTGTTTATGACATTTTGAATGTTTTGAAATTTTTAATCATTTATCATAATGCAAACAAAGATGGATTATAATAATATAACGGTACCACGACGGTCCAAAATACATCAACCCAAAAAATGGCCCTTCAATTAATTTAATAACCTAACTAACCATAAACTTAATAATAAACCACAGCTCTAACCCTAATTTCAACCATTCTAATCCTAACCCGAGTCTTAAACTTAACCCAAACCGTAAGAATTCATAGTTAGTTCCGCTTTATTCTGCGTTTTTTACAGGTTACGTAATATAACAAACGTTGTATTCCTTTGAATATAAATATTATATTAATTGACCAAAACAGTAAGACTAAAGAAGATGTAAGCAGCATCGAATCTCTGAATGAAACCTTGCTGCAAGGAAAGGACTCGAGCCAAGATGAACAAACTGTTGATGCGGAGAGGCAGCTGATGGCAACCCGGCAACTTTTACAGGTTTAGTATTGTTTTTATCACCCGTAGCGACTAGTCAGTAAAAGTAATGTAGTCATAATTTCATTACTTTTAACTGACTGACAAAAGTTCAATGGATTTGTCTATAGTAGGCCTATATGATATAAGAACAAAGCTGTGCGATACTGAAATACATAGTGTGCCTCGTTAGTGTAAGATGTATTTGGGAATAGTATGAATATCTGTTAAATATTTATAGGTACATTATAATATGCTTAATATATAGTAGTTTAATTACGAATTAGTATAGATATATAAATACTGACTTGTATATTTCTTAATACAACTTACAACAATTTATGGTAATTTGTGATTAAAATCATATTATGTAAATACATGCACTGTACATAATGCACATTTTATCAATTAGCGGAATATGCAAATTATTAAGATCCTAGCTGTCTGTTTTGAACTTTAAAGTGTCATTGTTTTCAACAATGTTTCTTCGAATGTATTAAATTTTAACTAAATGGTACTGAATAAATCCTAGTTGTGATACAATGCAGGATAATGAAACGAAGTATCAGCAGTTGATTTATAATTATAGAACTCATCTTCTCTCCGCTATACAGGCAAGTCATTATATGAGGCACACTTGTTGCTTTTTATTGTTTGACATTGTTACTAACTTTTATTTATTTAACATTAAATGACAAAAGGTTTCCAAGACATTGCTGAATGTCTATTTACGTTGTTACAATTTGATCAAAGGCAATCTTTATGGTCTATTTCATTTGTTATTTATTTAATGAAATACTTTGTGTGTACCAGTGAATTTAAATCTATGTTATCTGTTTGTAATATTGATTTACATTTTGGTCATTTGATGAAATTAGATCTACAGTCCATATTTCTTTTAAAAATAAGATTGAACATTAATACTAATTGATTAGTGATTTTCTTTGTTATAATTCCTTTGTTTGTATGTTATGTATTTATATGCCATATGTTAAGAAATAACATGTATATATAATTGGTAAAATAAATTTTTTTTTTAATTCAGGGAAAACTGGAACCGGAAGTAAAAGAGGCCTTGTTGAAAATCATCCAGTTAAAGAACTGATACAAGATCTAATTGCGCTCATTAAATTAAAATAGAGAGAAGGAAGAGAGACAGAGATAGAGAGGAAAGAGAGTGTGTGTGTTAGAGAGAGAGAGAGAGAGAGAGAGAGAGAGAGAGAGAGTGAGAGTGAGAGAATGAGAGAGTGAGAGAATAAGAAAGAGAGAGAGAGAAAATGTATTTCATTCTGCAACGCTAATTTAAAATATGATATCTTTTAAAAACCAGTTTCTGTATCTTTGTATCACACTGTAAATGTTCATTTACAGTGTGACACAAATATACTAAGTTTTCTATCGGTGCATAAATTCTCAATTATTACTACGAAATTTAACTCGTGAAATCACGATAACTGTTTGTTGTTTAACGTCACATCAGCACGAAAGATTATTTAGAAACATAATGACAGTGAAGTATTTTAAGCTGATTGATTGCAAACCAAGTGATGAATGCACTCATTTTAAATTGGCTATTTTAAGAGCCTCAAGGCAAATGCTTAAAAAAGTTTTGTACCTTATTACAGAAACAATAATAATAATAATAATAATAATAATAATATTTGTAAAAACATTCCTCACATTTTGTTTTCTGTATTATTTGTAATAATATTTGAATTGATTCATACTGTATATATAGAATTGATTGCATATTTTATAAAAACTATGATAGAAACTTTTTTAACATCGGTTACTGTAACTTAGAATTTTAATTTGGTTTAAAAAATTGTGACATAAGTCACCTTTCGTTTTCTGTTATAACAAGAAAGTTAACTTTTGGTTTAGCCTTTGTATGTTCAGTTGACACACGATTGATGTAATTGCTGCATCACAGACACACACTCATTGTAAACTGCGACGATTAGATAACATTTCATAATTGCATGGTTTATAATCACTGCTTGATTTATATATCTTTTTATTTCTCTTTTTCGATGGATTTAGAACAAAATCTTCCATAAGCTATCTCTTACGATTGGAAGTAGTTTTGAACTTTCGGTCTGGTTTCGGTTTCGGCCGAAGCCAGAATATTCATTTTCAGTCTGCCTCTGTTGCAATCAATGTGATGAAAGCACCTTTTGTAAAAACAATATGTGCACAAAAGAGATCTGCTGTTAGTATGCGTGCAGTTGTACAAGAGAGGCTTAAAACAATCATACATGTGACTTTTATGTGACTAATATGTGTACATATTTGTTACACATATTATGTGTACATATGTGGTTTTTGTTTAAGCAGTAATTTCTATCAATTTTTACACATAGAATAGATACATGTATGTGTTTCTGTATGTGTTCTATGTGTTTCACACATATGATACAAATATTTTATTACAGAAAAAGGTTACATTATTAACACTTTTACAGTAACTGTAAAAGTAACTGTTTTACTGTATTTATTTTGTGTCACTCCATATTATATTTACCCCCCCCCCCCCGCCCTTGCAACATTTTCTGAGATTATAGTTATTATATCTTATGCAGCTAATTTTGCAAGAACTGTTCTAGACTGTTTCATATTGTAGTAGTCTACAGTATTTTACTTGCTCTTTCTTTTTTCTAGCACTATATACATGTATGTATGTTATGTACGTATTTATTACGTATATGTTTTCTCTTTCTACTTGATCGGTCAATAACAATATATTTGAGTAACGTTGCTAATAGATTAGTATATAGTTTAGTTTTATAATATTATTACGGTTAGAATACTACGATCGTTTGTAGCTTGAAATAAAAGTTTATAGTTTAGAATTTAGAAAAGAGATCTAAGGTCAAATTCCAACAATTTAAATTGTAGTTTAATTGATTGTAATTGGACAGTAAAGGCAGCAAATGAGAATCTCGCTAACAATAAAATATAATATCTTCTTCTATACTTGTTTTATGAAAATTAAATTAAGTTTTATAACTGGTACTTGTTTAAATCGAGTTTTAAACTAAACTTAAAAAAGGGTTTTATAACTTTTATTCAAATATGAAAGGGCAAAGGTATTGCAGTTGTTTCATTACTAATTTTAATATTCTAGACTTCATTTATAAACAAAATGTGATTAATTATTCTATTAAAAGAATTCTATTAAAATATTCTGTTTATGCTTGAGCTTATTACTGATAGCCTACTGTATACATTTGCCAATAACAAATGACAAATGATTGTAACATCCACGTAATGACAACTAATGCTATTAAATATTAAAATAGAACTTGTGCCAATTTATGGAGAGGTAATCAGTTTGAAGCTACTTAAATAAGCTAAATCTAATTTTGAAAAATCGACTCAAAACTTCAAATAAAACTATCGCATCCAGTCCTTATTAGTCCTTATTTATTCATAAGATATAGGCCTACATTCTCAACATTTTAGCCTTTAATGTATAAGGAACATTTAACTATCTCATATTAATACTGTGCATATTTAAATTAACAGTATTATAACATTTCCCGTGTAAATGTTTATTCTAAATAATATTATAACTTTATTGTTTATGTTAAATGACATTATGTTTCATAAATTATTTTTAAATAATTTCTCAATAAGTTTATTTCTATATAATATATTGTTACTTACTCGTTATTTAAAACAAAAGGTTTGAGAATATTATCATTTTACATGCACATTTGCAGAGATGTAAAAACATAAAGACTACTTTTTAAAAAAAATATTTTGCTTATTTTGTTCTTATCTACACTGTTTTAGTAACATTTATTTATGGCAATTTATTGGTAATTGTTTCCAAGGTATTAATGGTAATGGTCATTTACTGATAAGAATCAATCGATTTAAGACTTAGATATATAGACATTGATAAAATCTAAAATAGCTGAAATGTTTTTGATTTTATTTCATAAATATATACAGTATAGTAATATACATATTTAGTTCAACTAAATAACAATATTGTATGCTCAGATACAGCGTAAAAGGCGAGTATTGTTCAGTTTTTCATTAATTGAATGTCAATGCGTCACTTTTTAGCATTAGACATTCATCTATACATACTTAGATAAACTTAGATACTCTGCATATATATACATGGTACTATTATAGTATCTGTGTAAATGTTATGTATAGTATCTATCTATAAGTATACATCTACATATATAGATGCTATATATTTACATACATATAGTCTAGATAGATACTATACATATACACACATATTGATAGATACTATACAACATGCGCACATATAGATATCTACATACAGACAGTGTCCTTTCATTAATATAAGCTCTAGCATACTTCATGTCAACCTATTGCATTATGTAAATGACACAAACAGAATATATTTTATTATTTAACATTGATGAAGCGAGTAAGTTTATAACTTATACATTCTTTATTCATAACAACTTAAGCAAAACGCAATAAACTGTACAAAACTTATTACAATCAAAACAACTATCGTAACAATTGTGTATTTCATACTAGACATCTGACAGTAGTAGCAATAGTTCTTCACTTCATTGAAGCTCGTGGGTATAGTGGTAGATGGCGCGACTCAGGACCGACAGGTTACAGGTTCTAATCTCATTGACCTAACTTGCTGCACCCTTTAGTAAGCCACTTATGTATATCAACATGTACAGATGTTAAGTTTAGAGTTAAACTTTCTGTTTCATTCATGAAGCTCATAATGGAAGTATACTTCATATAAGAACAATACTTAACTTAAACTATTTTGTGTCATGTTTTTAAACTGTATATATTGTATATGTCGTATTTTGTAAATACATAAGTTGATAACTAGTACCATATATGTACTGTGTGTAACCATTACATACAAAGTATGATAAATATGAGAAACATAATTACATATATGAAAGAGAATAAGCATTTTTTGCTCAGTATAAAAAAAGCAACTACACGTTTGAAACGTAAAATCACATAAGAAACCTTTCATAATAAACTACTGATATCTTAACATTAAGCAACACGTCTTAATGTACCGTCGTCGTTTTTAATGAATCGCGGCACCGTGGTGTTGTCTGGTAAAGTTATGGACGAAGGGAGATCTACAAGTAGCCAGGTATAGAGAGGGTACTTGGCTTCTCTTACCAGAGTGTACTGGATGCTGTTGAGACCAACACTGGCGTAGACATCGGGTCTGTTGCTTACTGCTATTACTCTGAAATAACAAACATTTGGTACAATTGGTAGATCTTGCAATGAGAGTAAATAAGAAGAAAAAGAGAAGAGTCAAGTGTGTGGTTATCTTTCAACACTAGGTTACAAGAACTGACTAAAAATGACATTATTTTGAGCTAAGGTTTTAAGTTAAGTTTGGATTATTGTATGATATGAACAATGTCGAAGACGTAGCTGTCAATTTAAGTGTCTTACTAAAGGATGCAACAAATTAAGTTGAATGTCTGGATTATTGTGTTATATGATCAATGTCAAAGACGCCAATAATAATAATGTCGATTTAAGCGTTTTGCAGAGGGTGCAGCAAGTTAGTGAAATAGTGAGCTATCCGGGATTCGAACGTGGACCTGTTACGTCCGAGCCCAGCTCTCTAACCACTTCTCTAACGAGCCTTGGATTATAGATTCATTTGATATGAGATCAAACGTAAGCTGAAGAATGTACAGCAAAAGAAGAGAGCATTTGTATTAAAACTTTCATTAT